>LUCM01008907.1:0-11495 GCA_008360955.1 Fasciolopsis buskii | reverse complement strand
CAGGAATTATTGCTCGACAATCATTCAGGCGACGAAGAAGATTCCGACAAATTTGCGTCGACGGCGATAGCTCTCTAACTGACGATATCCTGAGTCAATGAGCCTATAGCAGTAGCTACACGTTGGTGGTCGTCCAGAACTTAGATCGTACATGACGATGCATGTCAATGACCATGACGTAGGTTTTATATGCATTTTTGCAGCAGTAACCGGGCCATCCGAGCAGGCCGATTATCTCGAACGCCGTGCTTACTGTTCGCAGCAGTTTGTGACAGAACTATCCGCGGAAATAAGAACTCGGAAAGCAAAAGCTACGAACAGAAAGATCGCGCGAAAATATAATTGACGAGCAGATATTTAGACGGTGCTGGATCAAATAACAAGATGCATTTGTGAGCAAGTTCACAATGTGGTTAGATCTGGCGTTCATCAGAGACACTGAATCTCGCAGATCAGTTAGCCATAATGATGCGGAACGCCAAGCGTGCCCTAATGCGGAGAGGTGAAAAATATTCGACAGTTACAGCCAGTTGACATAAGTCTTTAGAATGACCAGAAAACTGTGGGTTAACGTACGGAAAAGACGCTAGCGATCGCTTGACAGGAAAGTCAAAGACTTTGGGACGATCGTGGACACCGGTGGGCGCGACCATGCAGTTAATAAGTGTTACACGAGTAGAGTGATATCATGTAAAACAAAAAGGCTGGATGTTGGGCGCTGGACACTGCGAGATTATTAAGTGGCTGCTATGCTAACAAATATAGTCCGGACGTCCGCACAAAGAATACCTGGGGGGTGTTCTTGACCCCCAGCGAATTGAGTTAGAGCGATATTAGACTTCTGAAAGGGAAGAGTAGTCGGTCTCGGCGAGGTCCAGTTCTTACAAACTGGTGGAAACTGTTCTGAAATTGCGCCGAGCTTCTTGTGCCATATAGTGTGGACCGACGACGTTTTCCGTTATGCTGAAGTATTCAGGTGGGTCAGTCATCTCATGTGAGCACACGGCGTGACTGTAGCAGTCATCGTGGTGTTAGTTCAATTCCGATATTGCTAAGGTTAAATAGTTGATATGCCTAGCGTTGACAGTACATGGTTTCGCGATAGTGACATCTGCGAACAACAGGCAGAATTTCGTCCACGTCTAGTTTTCATTATCCGGTTATTTACTCTTTCTCTCAAGCCCAACATTTACTGAATTGTTTGCAATGGTAATGCGTTTGTGGTGGCGACGAACCTAGCATAGCTTCATACCATGTTCACAATTTTTGTTACACAACGCGCTTTGTAGGCATGGATTCTGCGCAGTTAATATTCAATAATCTGGCCTTTCCGCAAGTCATCTAACTGTCACTATCATGGCATCGCTTTCAATGCTTTCGTAGCCAACTATCTCATGAACAGCCCGATGCCCAAGCGGAGAATAGTTAACAGAACCGATTTCAAGTAAAATATTATCGAGTTTCGCGAACTACATTTTCAGAACTAATATGCATTGGAAGTCTATGCTTTCCTCTACAATTAGGGTATCAAATACATAAGTGACAGTTCTCGCCCATATTTTTCAAATAAATCCGAATCATTTTTCTGAACGCGGAATAATAGCTCGCATTTTCAAACCACGAGTAGTTGTTTTGGGGGGATAGTAGATCCTACACGGGACAAACCGAGGTAATTGGTCATTCGCGCATTAGATTTCAGACCATTACCATTCATGTTTTTAGCTCGATGTTGGTGTTGTGAATATGGTGAAATAAGGCAGAATATGGTTCTTTATTTTATTACATCACAATTGTACTCCGTTGCTTCAGTGCCCACCGCATAACTGAACTATTACCACGTGGCCGTTTGCATTGTGAGCACAGTTCTTTTGATTGCAACCTTCTCTCGCTACTGGTGCCGGTAATGCTGTCAAATCACCTCGATTTCAGAAGCATCAGGCGCAATAATCCAATGTAATGAGTCCGGGTAGATTGCCTTAAAGTAATGTTCTAGAGCTTAGTCGCGGTTCTAAATTCACTTACCAATCCAACCGTTGGAACAATTATATGTGATGGATAGCCCATCGTGATACATTCTAACGGCTTGAATCACGGATCATTTAATTCATCTCAGGTAGAGTCATGGGTGAAGATTTCTTAAGAGCATGGCAAACCACAAGGACGAGAGACTTCCGGTCTTGCGAGTTTATCTCAAACTTCAATGCCGGATCGAAACCATATGCATCGCTTCTTTAGAACATGTAATTTATGATCAAATAGATAGGCGTGCTTCTAAGATTTCCTACGGAAATTGGGTGCCTTTCCTTCATCCGGTTTGATTCGAGTAGACGTACTGCGTTCGAACATTCATTAGGTGGATGTTCAGCTACAGTGCAAGTCAGTGCTGGTTCTCAGTTTTCAAGGAATGTTGAGAATATACTGACGCCAAACCTCCTTGGGCAGTGAGACAACAAGCATACGATAGAGAAACTTGGGGCTTGAAGGATCTTAGAGAGAAAGCGTTCCCATAGGTATGGAATGGTAGATGGATGTACAAGTGGTATTTTCAGGATCTCTGCATGTTTGAGCAAAAACAGACATAATAACTAACTATGCATCGTCCTAAATTTGGCTAGTTTTACCCGACAAATAATTGTATGAATATCCGCAAATCCGGTGACCCTTTTCAGAAGAAGCTTGTGCAACACTCAGAACAGTGAAATGGTGAAATCAAGGCTTTACAGTATACAGTTGTTGAATGAAAATCTTTCACAATTAGTCGCGCATATGAGCACGACCCGAACCTCCTTCCGCTTCTTGGGTTCCCACTGAGGATCCAGCAGTAAATGCCAAGCCTTGACTATTTGCGGCATTTTGTTTGGTCTTGCCTTCGTACATGACCTCAAAATTCCTTCTCACAACGCCGACATAAGCTTTCAAATCTGCGCCCTTGACTATCCTGTTTTTCAAGCAATTCATTCTTTTCATCACCATAGTTTTACTACTTGGTTTTCCCGGTAACCTCTGCCCCAGTGTTTGTATGCCGAAAGCAAACAATTTTTCTATCTGGCATCGCTTAATTTTGCTGTTGAGTTTATTTGATCCCTCTATAAGTCCTCTTTTTGGTCGTCGACTCTGCCATATAGCGATTTCAGGTCATCTCGCGCCTCATCCGCAGTCAGCGGAACATTTTGCAGAGGCTGTCGCTTCTTTATTTTGGCTCGGCTATTTAGAAAGTACTCAGCCAGAGTTTATTCCTGAGATAATTGGTCCCATTCTGTTGCCCAAGAATTGGTTTAGCACCTAGATGGCTTCAGATACGCCACATCTAATGAGCATATCCACTGGGATGCCTGCTACTTAAACAAAGTTACCTCTCTACAGTGCGGCTACCTTCGTGCATTACCGCTGATGCAGTCCGGCTGTCATACCAGTAGTCAATCGGTCACAAACGCCTCAGGAGTTTTTGACTTTTCGTCATTTTATACCCACGGTAGCTATGGACATACTTCTGCAGACTCGATACCCCAAACTGCACCACTCGTGGGTTCCATTTTTCGACGTGGCATGTCAAGCTGTTTAATTAAATCTTTTGGATCCAGAATGGTGTCCAATCCGCCATCCAGAATGGCTAGGATCACACTGAACCCCCTGGATGAAAGGCCGAAACAATGACGACGCCTTGATTTCTTTGCTTCTCACTCCCCATTGATACCTCCCTGTCCATTTTAGACACATCAGATATTAAACTACCTCCGTGAACATACAGTCTCACGTGGTTTCATTTCTTGCCTTAGTGACAGTTTTCACTTGCCATACCTAATGTTCCTGACCTTTTTTGTGCTCCAAAGACATGGAGTCTCACAGTGAAGTATAATCCATGAGTTCTACGTTGTGAATTTAGCCAGCCCTTAGTGCATCTGCCTTTTCTACCTCGTTCATTATTTATATCTACAGCATTTGTTCACCGTCCGTCTCAACAAATAAAAGTTAATTTTCCTTTACTCATAGCGCAGACCATCCACACACTAGAATAGCCTGTCCGTCTATTCATACGCGCCCCAAAATATAAAAACCCGGATGGCTCACACAATCGGCTGCCACTCCTATATTTTGGGCTGCACTAAACGTTCTAGTACTTTCCGTTTCTGAGCTTCTGGTAAGATCAGTCGATTCTTAACCTGCAGGTGGCAGCTAGGCCAGACCGCCGTCCGATTTTTCTCTCTTCGCTCGGATGCAAACATTTACTTTGTGCTTCAACTACCGCGATTTCGGCTCTCCTGCGATCATCTACTCTTGGAAAAATGATGCCTCCTTTCTCCTAACTAAATCATATTTGTATTTCTTCCTCCAACTCCTGAGTAGGCCGGCATTACCACAGTAGTGTGGGATGGGGTCACATGCACTGCTTTGGTCAGTGCACATCGAGCAGGTGCAGATAGGTTGTCGCATTACACCTCCTGTTTTCACCCCTAAACAGTGTTTTTAGACTGCGTGGTCAGCAACTCGTCAGACTCACCGGCAAGGACTGCTGTGGTGAACAACCCTTTAGCACCTGCGTTCAAGCTTACCATTTTTACAGGCTTCCTATTGATTGTTTCCGAAAATCTTTTGCCAAAACCATACAAAACAAACTCACGGGGGAAGTATTTTTATTAGCACCGGATATGAACAGATGTTCAAAATGCATCTTGACACACGAAAATAGCTCAGGACCGTCGGTTCCTGTGAACCTGCATTATGCTTTGCGTAATTTGACAAAAGACCGCTGCTCCTGGCAACAGTTCTCCATACGAGTCCACCAGGCACTGCCTCATTTGATTCCGTTTCCCATTCTTTTCCAGCCCCACCCCCATCAAGAGACTTGGCTTAGATTCATGAACTCAAAAATGCCTAAGGCAAACCTCGTGGATTATTCATATGGTTACACGGTTTCCACCCCGTGCCGCCGTTATCCTTGCCCAACGGACTGTGTTTCCAAATGTTTCTCGTCTTCCACTGCTGGTGTTTCCAGTATACTGCCTACCATGCTATGCATTCCGCGATAAACTGCCTCCAAATTTTTCGTTTTCTGATTTATTGTTTTTTTCTAACCAAGTTATATCAATTCTACCAGATCCAATTCATATTTATTAGCAAAATTCAGAAAACTTCCAACTTTAAGGGACTTTTCGGTGGCGTTACCGGACCACTTCGGCCCGCTTCCTGTTTATGGTGACTTACGAAATGCGCAAAAATAATAACGAGCAGCATTGATGAGAATACCCCGTCGGGCTCATATATTCCGCTTCGAATTTCGTTGCTATATATGCTCTTAATAAACATATATCCTGAGTTACTCATTAATAACTTTTGTATGCGCTCCCCAACGTTTGCACGGGAGTGCTTACAATTTCCTCATTTTCCTCTTTTGTCACTATCGTCGCACGTAGTGATCATGCGCGCTGCATGGTCTTGGCGCTGTCCGAGAAATAAAGTATTAACAAAATTATTTGAAAGTCACTACGTCTGCCAGCACCACTACCATCTCCATGGATTAAATACGCTGGTTTTTTCAGCCGGTGGTTTTTCGGCCCCTCCGCGGCAAGATGCGATCCACCTAAGAGGAACAATAAATACTAGCCTCCTCCGTTGGGTTTTGGCGCTGCCAAAATTCAACTAGTAAAAAATTTCTGCATTCACCGGATCTGTCAGCCACCCCACCCAATCCACAGTTTATGCCCATCTGCATTAGAGATAGCACACGCACCCCACTCAGGTCTGCCGCTTAACTTTATGGATCGATCGTCCAGTAGGAATGCCGCTATTTAGGCCGGCCAGCATGCAGGTATTTCTCACAATTTGGCCCAAGCGACTGTTAGAAACTTCAATCTGCTGTTCAATAAAATCCGTCAGTTCAAATTGGCTTCACTTTTCTCGGGAGATATTGTTTGTTTCGTCGACCCAGCCCCCTGAAGACCCGCAGGTAGACAGCGACCCATGGTTTTTGGGACGCATCAAAGGTTAGCACCACATCAGTCATACATGTGATTAAGTGCTCGCTGTAGCCCCGAACTTTACTGCTTAATTTGCCAGCAACCGTAGATCACATCTTGTGCGCGTTGCTTTCAGCATGACAGTGTCAGTCGGCTATCTGGATATTATAGGCGGCTGTCCGAGGAAATTTTCAATAACTCGCTTGGTCTAATTTAGGACGTAAAACTGAATACTTTTTTACTGCCTCCACCTTTTGGCAACGGCACTAAGGCATCAGGTAAAATGAAGGTCGTCCGAGGTGGTTTACCATGGTCTCGGGGAAGTTCTCGTGATGCCTAATAAATTTACAGTAATTTTTGTTGCCTCTCAAAGATTCTTACTTCATTTCTTGAGCAACGGCCCTCTCAATATGCCTATGAAATCCACGTGATAGGCTTTCGCGGTGCTTGTTGGGCTGAGGCGCAAATTCCCACGCGTTCCCGTTGCCCAAATACCTTTGTCCGACCAACCAAGGCAATGTACCAGAGTCTAGTCGATTCTTATTCCCGTCCAAATTCAATTTTTTTAAGTCTATCTACAGAAACTCTAAGATCGGTGAATTTATGGCTAGCATGCAAGATACCACTGGCTGGACTCAATGGTCCAACGTGTAGTAAACCATCACGACCAAAAGCCAAACTCTTGACGTGCCGATATAGTTTTCGTTCACGTTGCAGTAATTTTGACCGTTTGCTTGAAATTTTATGATTATCTTAACTGCAGTGACTATTTCAGCAACTCATAGGCAAACTTGTACAAATTTTGAACCGAATCAGGATAAGTCCACAAGTTCCCGTGATATTTGAATGATCAAAATGTAAACAGCGCAGTAAAAATATGTTTCGAATGTACAGACAAAGCAACTGCATAAAGAGAGCCAAAGGCAAAACGTCAACCGGATGTAAGCAGGCATTCACGTCAATACCATGTCAAAAACAAGGTGGCACTTTCCAAAAGGGCAGACATGAAGAAACTCAGCGACGAACAGGGCATGTGAGTATAATACGTAACTCAATAACTTTTTACTGCTCCTAGTCGCTGTCCATTGTTATCGAATAAGCGGAGAAGACTTAGAAAGTGGTACTGCACACTCCTGGCCTATTCGATTATGCGCCTTCGTGTTTTGCAGCATGATGTTTCGTGCTAGTCATTTGCCGTCCAAAGATTTTTTCCGTGATTCCCACATCCTAAGCAGAGATGACCAGAGTGGTGACTCATTTGACTCCGGTTCTCCTTCTTTTCCAAAGCCACCTTCATCTCTAGACCAAGCCGAAATTTATGAACTAAAAATCTCTCGAAACGAACATCATGTATTAGTATTACGGTCGCACAATTCCCATCCATCGTCGCCGCTTTCCTTGCTTAACGGTCTGTGCCTCCAGAATTTTCGAGTTTTATACTGCCTTTTTTGATATCCAGTCTAGTTTTCGCTCATCTCCGTTCCGTTATTACTAGAGGTTGCTCTCACCCCCTGTCGCTTCGATTTATATTGTCCGCATTTCCCGTGCATCATCTGTGTAAAAAATTGATCTTGCCTTGCGCATGCATTTCGCAAATTGAGAAATATACGTTATGATTATCACCAAACGGGCATCAATCGGGAGCCAAACCGCCTTTCGGAAGCCGCACGGAAAGTTTTCTTCTAATCACTGCAGTGCGCTTCCGACGTAACACACATCATTTTTCCGCTCACTTTGCTGTCGTTTTTTCACTTAAGGTCCAAAATCGTTTCTCCACGATGCTCAGCATGTGGCCTTCACCTGCGTGTTATTTCTCTGCAGGATCATGCTGCATGAGCAAATCGACCACATATACTCTGGTTAGCAGGACGACGTCAAAAATTAGATGAGCTTTAGTTATTCGGTCACCTTTTGACAATAAACTATCGACGAGTTTGGGGTTCAGCTCTACTGAGCAACCAACATGGTGCTCTTAAAAAGATGGATTTGCATCAGAATTCTTGGATTATGACATTTTCTTGGGATCAAACTCCGCGAATTACTGCTCTTCTGGAGTCTTTTATTAAAAGATCCCAAAATAAATTCATTCACATTTTACCTGTTGTGTCCCCAGAGTAATCCAGTCACAGAAACGGTCTTCAATAGTACAATTTAGGGGCCTAAATCCGACAAAATAGAGGATTTTAGCCTTCTGCAAGGATGTTCGTATGGCAGAATGACGTGAGTAATCCCAAAAGAGAAGCAGTCGGCGGTCGCACTGTGAGCTGCTTCGTTTTAAACGGGAGAATTTAGTGAATCACATGCAAAACGCAACCGGTGAGGCGTCATCCTGATTATCATAACAAATAAGAGTCCAAAGGTTAGTCAACGAGTAAGTATTATCCAATCCCGGCGACCAGTGCTATCGTCAGTGGCTTCGTTGTCCAGCAATGCAACTAGAGTTCTAACCGGCGGATTGTTTGATGGAACCAAAAGTCACTAGAAAACGGAATGCCATTATTGATAAACGCGATATCTGAATCAGAATACTAATAATTGAAGCGGTACAGGCTCGTACTTGGCTGCAGTCCTTTCAAGGCTGAACTCCACAAATAAAGCGAGAAGCGTGAGCAGCCCAAAACAGACCGAGGTGTCTGATAATCTGGAATGCGATGGTCAAATTTTGAAATTTTCAGACAAAATGTTGGATGAACTAAATGCCGCTTGGCAAGAATCTGAAATTCAGCTACACACGACTTACATCTCTACTATGTGCGAGTGGTCGTGAAATTTCCCCTGGGAATTGGTTTGACTTCCATTTTCCCTTATGACCAGGACACGCTGGAACTTTGTGTTGTGGACAAGTAATTTGATCTTCATTTCAGGTGCACTTAGGCACAAACAACCAAATTGCAGCCAAAGCCGAATGGCAGTTTCCTGCTCGGAGGCAGTCAAACCCTTCACTATTGGCCAGTGAACTTTAAAAATGACCCAGAATATTAGTAATATTCGGCAAAAAAGCGAAAACCAAACTCTTTGAGAAAATTTAACAACTGAACGCAACTTACCTTCATGACGGCCAAGTGATGCAGTCGAAAGCGGCGATTAGATGGCAGTACCAATGCTACTAGCTTGAAACGTGACTCATTGAGTAAGTCGACTTGTATAATGGTTAAATAAAACCTTTCGGCCACCAGAAATTGAAAATTGAGGCAAGTAAACTGGGGAGAGATTGGGTGAATTCTAAAGCTGTTACATCCATTATTCCATTTTGCCAACGGTAGAAATAAGTGGGCTCAAGCAGGTTGACATGCACTATTTCCTTTTGGCGTTTTTTCCATTGGTGTTTTCGACGACGTCAGTTTATTTCTAGGAGTCCTCACCATCTGGGTGCCGCCAAAGGGCAAGTAACCGCTGGCACTCACTTGAAATAAATCTAGCTGGGAACATGGATAACCTGTAACGTAGGGCCCGTTGAGGACAAAGCTCTGCCATCTACTTCTGATTCTTTAACATCATTACCCCAGTGGCATGCAATTATTTGCCTCCAATACCGAAATTCTAATAAGATGGACGTAATCATCCGAAGCCAGGGTAAACACCTTGTATCAAATACATCAGGCGTAACCTATGCTTCCTCAGTGAAGCGATCAACAAGTTAATTCTTATTCAAATAGTAACACCGTTGGTGACGCATCGCTCATCGTCAGACAAGACACTATGTACTACTGGAACCATCTAGCGGTAAACGGAAGTGGTGAGATGAGAACATTCGTAGCATACACTAAAACTAATAAGGAGTAGATGAAAACACTTTGGTCCTAACAGTGAGACAGCGCACGTTCTAAAAAATAAAGATTTTGCATGTCAGGCCTTCGATACCCGCTGGAGGTATGAATCAGAACTTCCCTAAAAACCAATCACTCCCCAGACACACTTTTGTAACGATACCAAGCGGTCACTGAATTTTAGCGTACTCCCGCTGACTAACAGGAATAAATCGCCTTCCCCTAAACCATTGTTTGCTACCAAGTACATTTTCCTTTCTTCATTTTTTTTAACTTGGCGTAATTTAGGGGACGTTCGGTTAGTTCGATCACAGGAATTCCGGTCCCAAATTAGGTACTGCGTCAGTCAAACCCATTAGCCCCAGAGCCATGAACGGAATAACTGTTCGTAGGGAACTGCCGATCACCCAAATTTTTCTGCAAAATGTGTTCATTTTCTTCCCTGTCACCTTTTTGTGTCCTTATACTCAATGTGAACAGGAACAGTGCCGTAAGGAGAATAATAGGAGGGTGTGCGGATTCCCGAAGAACTACAGCCTTTGTTGGTCGGCATCTGATGGCTCCGCTATCCTTGTATCGGAAGGAAAGGGATGGTGTATATTCTTTTCACTAGGGTTGGATTATTTCTACCGCATTTTTGTTTGAAACTTTTGGAAATGGGAGATAATGTGCTCTTGTTTGTTCAGCTTCTCGCAAGCCCGCGCGGTCCACCTGAGGACCGCATTTAAGCTGGATACTGATTCCCTAATCAACGTCTTGCCAAGGTCTCTGGGTAGGTGAGCCGCACCATGCAAGATACATGGTGACAGTGGTGCCAACTTCGTTGGACGTGCCGCATAGTTGAAAGTTATCATAATTCTTGTCGATCAAAACAAAAGTGAATACCGAGCCTTGGCAGGGATAATTCAATAGCATTTCAACCCCCTTCTTGTTACCTGGGCGGCGTCCGAGAGCATATGATCCGTTCATTTGGAAGGCAGCTGGTATTGCTGACTATGGAGCAGATGGTCACCGATGAGATCGCAGTTTCGTGTCTTGTAGAGGTCGAACGTTTTCTGAGCAGCCATAGAAACGAAGAGCCAAGGCCGGTGACTCCTGGAAATGAGAGAATATCGACAGGTTGACGGTTGTTGTTGTTTGGCTCAAACGGCTTTGTCTGCACGGTGACCGACATTCGTCAAAGGTTGTTGTTTTTATTGAAATGAGGCGGCTAGGCACTAAAGTGTAAAAGCATATTACACTTAGCCCCGGGAACTCCGATGTGTCGAGAAGGCAATTGAGACGGGGGCCTAAAACGACTGACGTTCTAAGCCACTTATTACTCGGAGGAATTTCGGCAGCCGAAGCAACATAGTGCTTGATTGGAATTTACCTAACTCCGTCCTCTCGTGTGCTTTAATTTTGTGACAATAAATATTTTGCCAAGGCTCCCTGAAACGACGCTATTTTTGGCTGTCTGGTATTTTCCGCACTATACAGTGAACTTTTCGTTATTCTTCGCAATCCCTGGTTCAGAGTATTCCCAGAACATGTGGTGTGGTCAACGGTAACCCGCGCTTAAGGCGATTTTTCATTTATCATCCACTATAGGCTTATAGCCCACGTTGACCCACCGTAGACGTTCAGCTCTTTTCCTGTGAGTCTCGGCTGTCGCGCGGAGAAGCGTTTCTAGACCTGACCAAAACTGCAGAAGCCACTGTAGTCCCCTGAATCAGAGGGTAGATTCTTTCCCTAAATTTGACCTCTGTTGGCCGGACAACGACTGGTGATAATG
>LUCM01008906.1:27333-40275 GCA_008360955.1 Fasciolopsis buskii | reverse complement strand
TATGTTGTCAGAATTAATAAACGGCAGAGAAATCTATGGGGAAAGGAACTAGGGGCGAAAAGACCAATATAAGAGGGTCAATCGCGGTTATGGCTGCCATGGAATCTAGCATCGTTCTGCTATCACGGACCTTAATGTTATTTAGCGTTGTTGGCTGAGATCCACGTTTTGGAGACTTTGATAAGGTGACTGTTAAAATCGCAAACCAAATTCGTACGCCCGAGGCTCTGAGAGATTAGGGTCGTGTATACGAATAAGGGGGCCCGCCTATGGTCAAGTTGATTAAGAAACGGTCGAGAAATAGAGGCATCGTCCGACCTAATAATGATTGCGTGAAAGGAAAATAAGGCCGAGAAGTAAAAAATCGAAGTAATAGGTAGGAATCACGACAGCAAGTGGACAGCAAATGTGAATTGTAATCAAGCCAACTAATGGAGTGTTTTTTTACACTTAAAATTGATGCATTGGTTAATAACATAGAAATATTTTGCAAAAGTAAACAGGATTGTACTGGGGTCAGCTTTTCATTAGGAAGCAGAGTACTTTAGCTGGAAACAGTTGGTAACTACCCCGGTTGTCATGGTCAGCATGCTCTGCGTTGCTGACCTAATAGGGGTAATAGGACTGTGAATGGATAAGAGAAAACAATGAACTACGGCATGGCTTAATCTATTGCTATTGATTTATTTCGCTTTCGTAGTGGACCTGCGGGACGGATGGTGTAACGGCTAAGTCGTTGGTATTAGTAATCTTAAGAAGGAAACCGGCACAGTCTTGGGCACCTAATACGAGTTCCGCTAAAAGTCTAGGTGGTATTCAAAGGCCTCGTGTAAACTGATATTGATCTGGGCTAGGCTGAAAATTGAGGATACGTTGAGAAATTTAGGCCCTATAATCTTGAATTGAGTCAGACTATGGCAGGACCGGACATGGTCCAGTAATTTAGCCCAGAAGATATAGCAAACAGTTTTCAGGAATTTTGGGCTAAAAGATACTTCGGAAAATGGTGTTCCAAGGGAAACAAGTTGGTTTCAAGGGGGCTAAGGAGACTCATTAGCGATTTGGATGTGGTTCTAAGCAGTGTGTGCTTGCGACCTTAAGAGCTTGAAAAAGAATTTAAGGTTAACTTTGACACGACGTCACCAAAGGAGGTCAAGTTGTAGCAGCTCGCATCGTTCTCTGGAACTGAGGTTTGCTGTTGGACCGAGAAGTTTCTTTGTGAAGGCCCGTCGTACTTTTTCTATTGCAACCCAATCAAGTCTGGGGAAGTTTGAGAAAATTATCGTGCAGTACTAAAATTGTGGCCTACAATGTGATTTGTATGGTATCAGCTTACATCTTACAGTACGAAATGTTTTAAAGAGGAGCTCATTAGTACTGTTTGCGTTTGCCACATGGCAAATAGATTGCTCGTGCAAGTTGAACGCGGAGGAATATTGTAAGCCCGGATCTTTTACACACTGAGTGGCTAGTATTGAGAGACCGTTTATAAAGAGCCTACCAGTAAAATTTGACAATTGCTGGCGCTTTCGATGATAAAAATTGCGTCGCTCTTTGCCCACACCACTCGTCTGGCGAGGTTAAAGCCTCCATGGTACGGTCCATGGTTTGGGGTAAGAAAGATAGCTTGAAAATTTGACCATCTTGATTTAGTCGACGAATAAGAAAAGTGTGCCTTGACATATTGCTTGAAAGCTGTCGTTTAAGTACACCAGGACTATTAAAGGGCCGAGAGAACTAACTTACATTACGCCGATAGTGATTGGCTGGGGTTGGGATAGCAAGGGCTTTTACTATTTCCACTCTACTAAATAAGGTGTACGGAAGTTTTTGATCTGTTAGCCCTAGGAGGGTGATTAATTTGGTGGCGATGTCCGTGACGATGGTGGACAGAAGTATGAGTTAAAAGCTTCGGCAACTTCCATCTGATCGTGAAGCTGCTGGCTGTCGATTATAATAGACATAGTGGTATTTGATTTAATGCGAAGAGTGCAGGACCGCAGAAGTATGGAGGCATAAGGGCCGGGATTCGACTGCCGAAGAATAGTTTGGTCCTGCTTCCGGCGTTGGTTTTCGGATGCATCAAGCAGGCCATTTTAAAGTTGATTTGTTTCCATTAATATGGAGAAGCCTAGGGTTTGCGTTTTGAGAATGCGCAGTTTAAGAGTCTGCTTTTCACACTTGCACATTATGCTTATTTGCATTTGCAGGGGTTGAAGAGTGTAAGGAGCGGTATTTTTGTTAATGGAGTGTGTTTGCATAAAAGATGTCGGCAGCTTCTTGGAAGCCAGATGAAAGGACGTAGTCAGTTAATTCAAGGCCCTGTAGAGCGGCAGCCGAACCAGCCCAATTTTTAATTTGTAAGAGACGCTGGCAAACTGGCAGTGGTTGCAGATGTTTAAGGTCTTGGGCGAATATGAAGAAACCATGAGACAACCTTGTGGTCACTACCCAAAAATTTACATAGCATAGGAGTGTCAACATTAGAGAGATCGCGGGTGAATACGAGATCAAAGATATTACTTCCCTTGGTGGGGTTCGGGACATGATGCGCCCATCCTTCAACTTGGGTTTGACGAACAAAATTGAAGGGCTGCAAAGGGACAGTCTCGGTGGACCAGCCGATTTTGGAAGCATTAAAATCTCCTGCTATAAATCTGCATCCCCATGGATGGATGTAACGTACCCAAACCCCTTGATGAGTTAAGGTAGCTCCAAAATGTTTGATGATGAAGGTCGACAAACACATCCATGGTGCAAGAGATGTTTGTGCATAAGGCCAGAGAGCCACAAACCGTCAGCAACGTGTGGAACACTTTTTTGGGGGACATAAAAGGAGAATTCACGCTTGACTTAAACCCGGCAACCATATCTACACCGATTAGTTCAGTGCTTAAGGAAGAAATTGTAACCAATCAGAAGTATTTTGTTTAAGGATATGTATCCATTCAACCAGGTTTCAGTGACTAGAAGGATTTCAAAGGGGTGATTTTGTACAAAACGTCTCAGGTTACTAATTTCCCTCAAGAGAGATCGAGCGCTAAGCAGAATCAGAGTCACGTTGGATGTGAAGTCAAAGCTGAATGGTTTAGTAGAGAGACTGGCAACAGGGAGTGTGGCAAGTTTAGCCGAAGTATAGCAAGTAGGAGGTAACGGACTTACAGGTGACAATTTGAGATTGCATGGAATATCGTAGGGAACATTCGGAATTTTCGGAGGTTTGAAATTTGTTTAGAGATATGGTGAATATTTATGGGCAATCCTTGGTTGATTATGGAATGGAACAAGGAAGAATTCGGAACGCAGATCACGTGTCGCACGGAAACAATTCGCGAACTTGGTCTCAAATACTCGGCCTTTAAGTTTCTCAAGGCATGTGGTCATTCATTCGGCCAAGGTTGAGCGAAACTGCCTGACGGCATCCTCAGCTTTTCTAAAACACATTCGGCTACTGCTTTGGTATGGCATTTTGAGATACTCCAGCATGTCTAAGTCAGATATTATTTCAATTAAGAGCATCCAAAGGCGCTTCACTAATAAAGTGCTGAGTTGTCGATCACTCCAAATTACAAAGCAAGTTGTTTACTCCTCTAATTCGCGCCACTCTGGTTAGGGCGGCTAAAAAATGGAATGTTTTTTCACATTATCCAAGGAATAAGCATTCCTCTTCCGCCAACACGACTACATTATTCTCTGCTAAGTCCTATCCTGTCCTTTACGGTTATCTGACGATCCATGCGAAAGTTGCCAAATCCTCTTCAGGGTCGCGTTAGTCTTTGATTACTTCAAACCTTGGAGGAAATGTCCCACTTCAAAAGACTACTCACGATAGTTCGGAGAGCGTGCTTTTGAATCAGACATCAAAACTTACCCTGACCCCGTTCACTGCGCCACATTCCGCGTAATAAAACCTGCATGAGGTGTCATCAAATGCGGTAACGGAATGGCATTGGGCCTAAGATCAGAGGTTACTGTCTCACTCAAGTTAACGCTCTCTTCCGTTTATTCCCCTCTTACTGTCCTTAGCCACTTACATTATCTTCTTTTAAAGGTGTCGCGCAGTTCTCTCGTTCCAAGTGCACACACTAATTCAGTATTCGCCTTTTTTGTCTTTTCTTACATTCCGTACATGTTAGTTGTTCTGTTCTCTTTGATTTTGCTTTTCCAAGCCTTTCGACCCGAGCGTAGCAAAAAGTCGTCTTGTTTCTCACACAGTGATCTTTCCTCACCCAACCGAACTAAAAGAGCGTTTTGCGAGCCATAAGACCTGAGTAAGCTCTGTGGTGGCTTTGTTCACACCCCAGGTGGGCCCTTCCTACAACACCTGTTGTCCTCTTCGGTGTGATCCCCTATTTGCACGTTTTTTCTTTGTAGCTCAGTGCGCTGAAACCCTGGCTACAGAGGCAACCAGGCTACGGCTTGTAAACATGGGGAAATTAGAGCACTTCTGACTACTGCAAAAATTGTCATTAATCGGAAAACTGTCCTTGGAAGGAGGAGTTATGGAGAGTCCCTTAATGGGCTCACACACTCTTCTGTTAGAAAGCAAATGAGTGAATAAAGGATTAAACTGCGCTGTTAAGAAATGGGCCAGCATGAACGCGGGGTTTGTCTCCCACCTGTTCGGACTGATCCTGAGAAATGCAAAACCCCGCACTGTCCGTGCTTGCCGGATGTCCTACCGGTCTTTAAGCTGTAAATTTAGCAGGTTGTTAGCGCACGGTACACTGTGCATCTATCCATGACCCTGTCCATCTAAGCATCCGCTCTACCTCGCAAGTATACTCACGCCCTCTATGACAGCCAAGAAATAGTCACCTTCTAACTTGTTTGCGCTCTCACAGGTGCTCATCTACTATTATACGACCGAAATTGAAAGATGCACCATTTTAAACTAGCCCATTTGGCCCTCAATCTATTGTGTTGTATATCAACTCTCTCGGGGGTATCTAATCTCCCCCATATTGTTTTAGTCTGCTAATGCCAAGTTACTCTCCGGTTTTCTTCCTCTCGACAATTTCCAACCGACTGTATCGTTTTTAATTAATTAATTTGCTCCCCCTCAACCCTTCGGATTTCTCTTTTACTAGTACTTCTTATGTTTTCTAATGCAGTTCCCAGTTCCTAGGTGGGAATCTGGCTTCCTGAGCAGATAGCCAGGCTGTTTGAGGCCTAAGCTCTAATCGATGCTCCTACTTCTAATTGGCCTGTGGGTTCCATACAACGGCAGCGGAAAGCGCAAAAGAACACCATTACAATCTAGAAATCGCTTACGATTAATTCTTGCTTCCGATCGAGTAAGTGAGTCAGTCTTAACCTTTTGAAGGGTAGACTTGCCGCTGTCACACCGCCATGCCTACTCATGCAGCATGCCAGAACTTGACCGGATCCGGCCCCCGTTCGCTAACAGCCCTGGAAAAACAGTAAAAGGCCGGTGAAACCCGCTGCACTCGGACAGCACATGCAGAAAAAACCGGAAACGCAAACGGTGCTAATCCGGTACCATCTGGGCAAATGCTGAGCAAATCAAAAATGGCGCATTCGTTTGGCTCCCTTTTGCACCCTAGCGAATAGCAAATTTTAACGCGCCTCACGCTTAGACGCACACAATAGCATCGCTTACAGTATACCGCTGAGCATTTCTGCGCAAGCAGCGAGCATTCTGCGAAACTATTTCTGCGGCCAGTTCAAAAGCACGTTATTGTCATGCGCACCGATTTACAATGATTCAGTCGTAGGAGAATGGCATCAAAAAACAGAACAAAACAAAAAGGCGCAGAAAATAATTTGTTGCGATAGAAGAATAGTTTTACAAGGATAACAGTACACTATGAATATTCAAATGACTCCTCACCGAGACCTGGAAAATCATGGAGGAAAACGCTGACAGTTGAAACAATTAGATTATAAAGGTTTCACAGTGTGGACTGTTTATGAAAGTAATGAGACCGATGAGTTCGAAATGGAAAATTGTAAGGCAATTACATACCAAGAAACGTGGTAATGTCATGAATTTGTCTCCTAGTTTCAGGTTCACTCCCATAATTTATAATTCTTGTTTACCTATTCATTTATTTTGTACTGCCAACTATGACAATCCCGTGTAGCGGAACGCGGATTTGGTCCCTCGAGTAGCTTGTTTAACCGAAAGCTGCCGCCAAGCGCGGTCGTCACTTGCGCTTTACTCACGAACGCTTCGCTCGCACGCTCTCGTCAAAATTTACTCAACCTGCTCCCGCTTCTGACTGTCATTTCCTGGTGCCGGTTTAACTGTCAGGCCTGCCAGAATTGCAACCGCACCGAGGCCAGTAAGAGTGACGCACGAGTGGTCACAAAGGTTAGGGACAAGCAAAACGCAATACGAGACTCGCGGTAGGAAAATCGGTTCTGCAACCTCAGCCGGAACACTTTCTATGCTTCCCTTCCCATGGGTTAGCCCTGACTCAACTCGCCGGATCTTCCTCTACGATGTTGGTTCCAGGTTGTCTACTACTGCTCTCTACTTGGATTGCAAACGCGATCTAACCGCGGAAGCTACCCCGTCGCCGTCACAAAACTACCGCCCATGGGTCCCCCGCCTATCTTGACTTCCGTGGAAATTCGGGCGCTGGATTCATGTCATCAAACTAATTTTTATGGACCAGCTAAAATATCCGGGTCATCCCCAACGTCAATTTTATGACCGACAGTTTCTATATATGCGCCATCCCGTCTGCCCTGACACAGCCCCCCAGCTATTCAATAAGTATAATACCCTTGCTTCCAGTTTACTTGTCATCCTGCCTATCAAAAGGCTGAATATGGTAAATAAATCTACAATTTATTGCCCTATTATAAACAATTTCACATCGCTGTTTTTTCTACTTCAATCATGCTGCATGCACCCTTCATCCGTTTCTGTCTTCCCACAAGTGTCTTGGAACTTTTCCAGCGGAAATCCGTTTTATTCAGAATAGTTCGTTCGTGAGTTGTAGTCCTCGCCAGAACCTTTTCGGTTCGTTTGCTTTTCTCTAACATCACCCTGTGACATGCTCGCACGCATTTTGTATTTCTGCTATTACCTCAGTTCTGCTGGAAAATTCTCTTATTTGCAATTTTTTCCTTTTACAACATCGGCTGTTGCATTGACTTCGGCATGCCACCTTTTCTCAAGCCGATTTATCCATCATGTTTTCGCGTGTGTAAGCGCGGATTCCGACTGACTTTTGGTTCTTGCCATTAAGGGCGATTTTTGTAATTTATGGTACATGCCACTGTTTACTAATTGATTTAAACAAACCTTTGCACGGACATGCTCCATCGTTTAAGACAAATGCATATATCTCTGAGACAGCCCGGCGTTCTGTCTCTTTTGACTTCAGTAGTTAGTCGACTCAGGCTGCCTGTGTTCCTTTAATCTCCTTGGAGCCTTCTCAGTTTTAGGCACCCACCCTCATGAAGCTTCTTTACTTCTCTCGTACCGACTGATCTTGTCTTGAGCATG
This sequence comes from Fasciolopsis buskii, assembly GCA_008360955.1. Taxonomy (NCBI): domain Eukaryota; kingdom Metazoa; phylum Platyhelminthes; class Trematoda; order Plagiorchiida; family Fasciolidae; genus Fasciolopsis; species Fasciolopsis buskii. The sequence goes on along the minus strand of LUCM01008906.1, from coordinate 32,792 downwards.
CCTCTCTTAAGTCGACCAATATGCTTATTAATATAACCACTATCATTTTTATCTTTATGACCTAGTACGACAGAATTTCCATATCATTTGTGTTTTGGATCTGGAATTTGGCTTGGGATACGCACTGCTCAGACAAATTTTGCATCCCTGCTGGAGAGTTTCACTGTAAACCCTTCACAACGGTCTTATTAAATGTCAGCCAACTGGCCCATGTTACCCGGATGAATCTTATTAAACTTTCGTAGCTCGATGTATTCTGGCTTCTCCTTGCGCGGATCGTAGGAAATGCAGAGTATACCTCGATTTTTGGCTTACCGTTCAACCCCTGATCTTTCGGAAAATGGTTGACAGAATAGGAGGGCAGGCAGTGTAGGAGTCAGAACGGGCACAAATCAGCCGAAGTTGGTATGTAGTTGGCTAGCCATGGATCCATGGACAACTTTATCAAACCTCAATTTTACATGTGATTTAAGAGTGGGAAATCTTGGCAACGTAAGCGAAAACGGACCACAATTGACTGACACGAAAATATTTTCTATAACTTTGCGATCTCTATGACCTCCCTCGCAACGGCAGACTACGAGTAATGCCATGGTAGACGGACAGTGAAATATATAATCCATTTTCTCGACATTCAGTAGGCATCGGTAATGGAGGATGAAATGTTTATGAGAATGTGACAGTGGAGACACGGGAAACAAACATCAAACGTAAAGATGCAATTTATTTCTGCCTAAAGATCAGGATATGCAGTTTAATATGCTAGGCACTTTTCTCGAGTTTTAAATTAGTGCTTTCTACCGCTTTCTGTAATCTCTCTGGTGCTTGTCGTTAGTCTTGCGCTGCGAGTCATTCCACATTTGAATGCATCAAAGACGCTTATCAAGCGCGCAAAATTTAGGCGCAAAGCGAACTTCGCTGCTGCTGTCTGGCCAGGTACCTTGAAGATGGAGAAGGTAAACGGTGAAGATGAATTTCATTGCGGATGTCAGAACGGGATGTAGATTAGTCACAGCCTCAGTGAACATAACATGTGGTGGTTAAAAAGTGGTATTCCTCAACTTTCAGAAGTAATTGTGATGAAGTAACCAGGGTGGTCATTGACGTGGCTTGGTATGCCTTTGGATTAACCGAACCGGTACTGGAGCGCCGGAACTGAATAGAAGCTTCTTAGCGTAGATGGATAACCAACTCATAGAATGGAAAAGAGCTCACGGCGGCAGTGTCCGCGATGCATCCACAACGTCTGTTATCCGGTGTGTAGGTACTGAGATCAGGGAGAGCCCGGAGAAGATCCGGAAAGAGAGGACTGTCCGGATTTTTCAGCTGCTGTTAAGGTGAGTAAACAAAAATGGGAACAGCGATAACAATCAGTTTCTTGCAAAGATTACAGGGTCCAGACGACTGCCTTGAAATGCGTAGAAGGAAGAAGCGTGTCGGTGACGGGATGTGTGCAAAAATTTTCATCTAACTACTCCCTATAAGACGCCTGGCTCAGTCAACCATGGACTGCATAGACGTTATTCGTAACGTGCTTCCCCTTCATCTTCTAATGTCTTCGCAGATTGCAGTGGTCTGATAGGACGGATAGCACAACGGTAAGGGAGTTCAAATCACTATTTGTTCTGTCTGTGGAACTCATTTGGCTTAAGGGGCACTTCGTACATGCAATAGGGAATCAGTTATAACTGATCGTGGGTGAATTACCGCAGTTGTTCCAGACTTCAGAATACTTGCCAGGTGTGCGTTTGGAATGAAAAACTAGGGGGTGGGTGGTGAAGCATAAGTGGGCAGTCCAATCAGCTACTTCCTCAGTTCGTCCAACAAAGAAGCCCGATGCTAATCTACCAAACAAGGACAGTTTGGAGTTCCCCTTTCGCAGGATCGGGTCTGGGCTGATGGCGTGCATATCCATTGTAGAAGGTGGATGATGAATGTACCGACAAAATCGTTTCGCGGTTTATTCGTTTCAATTTTGACTGATGTAATACAAATAAAACAGGGTTTTTAGTAGATGTGTTTCGCCAATGTTTGACTACCGTGATTAGACTATGTCAAGGCAAGTTTTACAATCAACTGCATTTTATTTTCATCAGCCTGGACACATACCACCCGTTTGAGGCAGACGACTCGCCTCAGAGTAATTGTTCGCCGCACCAACTTTGGTGTACTGAATGGGGTGTAGTATTTTTGCGCCATCAGCATAAGAAAAGGCGGTGCCGCTGGATATTGAAATTGGTGCTTCGTTAGTGGGTAGAACGAATAATTAGGGACCTAGTGATCTACCGTGTATAACGCCGCTATCAACAGGTCTGGATTTAGGGACACTTCCGTCAGTGAAGACCGCCCAGGATCTTTGGGCTAAACCTGGCGATACCTAGAATAGAAAAGATCAATGATGCCGAAGGAACAGACTTTAGATGTACGTCATGGGTGAGGGATACGGTCAAAGGCCTTAGGCATATCATCGTAGATCACTGCGAAAGCCACACAAAGATCCGCCAGGTTGGTTAGAAGCTTAAGAAAGTCTCGGACAGAGCAGGAACCGGATTGGAGACCTCCATGCTTTTTGGGGCTAAGGAGGATGAAATCTACGAGGTAGAAACGATAGAACGTTCTACCACCATTTTCGTCAACTTGGAGATAACGGGTTTGTGGTTGATGGGAGGATGATTTGGAAGATCTTATCAAAGTCTTTTCTCTTGGTCAAAAATTATTAGAGATTGGTTCCAGTTATTCGGAAACACCCCGGAATTTATTGCACTTTTAAAGGGGCTGAGCGCTGTCAAGGGTAAGTCAAGGTCGCCAATAAGAACATATATTCAGTGATGCCACCAAAGCCTTAACGTTTCCCCAGCTTGAAACTTGTCAGGTGCTGTGCAATAGTCTCAATGTCGGAGGATATAGTAGATAAGTCGAGGCTACTTCTATTCTGTAGTCTGGATGGATCACTGACTGTAGCTGGGGTCGTAGAGGGGGCGAAATTTTGATTAAATGCCTCAGCTATGTTCTCCGAGGTTATCGCAGACTTATCACTTGGCAAAACTAGGAAGTTCACCAAGGGCTCGCTATCATGGGACCTTACTTTATGCAATTTTGAGTGATACGGAGTGATTTTGATGTCTCATTGCTTTTCGTTCTTCTTTCCGAATGAGTGATACTCTTATTCGAGAGATAGTTTTGGACAGGCGATGCAAGTCAACAGACCTGGGAAAACCGTCCTTCAATGAAACGTGTCGTTGGAAATTAAAGTAGTTGGCTTTCAAGGAGGTAAGTTGTGGAATTTTGTTTTTAGTTATTCATTCGTTAATGGTCAGTTTGGAGATGCAGCTGGCAACGTAAAGAAAGAATTCGTCTACATCCCCCTAGGCGTCAGACGCTAGATGAAAGCTTCCCCAGTCAAGTTGGCGTATTAGAGAGGGCCACAGCTGCCAGTTAAGATGCGGTAGGCCAATTTTTGTGTGGATATAATGGTTAGGGGTGGATACATGGACATTGATCCTACCATAAACTACCATCGGGTCACCCCTTGGAAACTGGCTTTCAAAGTGAATCACAGTGTGGTGATTGGTATGTGCAAAGTCGAAGCACAACATATTGTTATTTCTGGTGGGTGACGTTACATGCCATACCAAACCCCAATGATGTAAGCGGAAGTCAAAGGATATTTGGCTTGGTGGTATCATAATTTTGGACTAGCATAATCTGGCACTGATTTTGATGTCCGCAACGTAGCTAACTGCATCTGCTAGAAGGAGCCTTATTTCTACATGAGATGGAGGGTGGTAAATACAGGCCAGGTGGATAATGCAGGAAGGCACCTGGTTAGTAAACCATGCAGATCCATGGATCAATTAAACTGTGGGATGTAGTAGGACGGAGGTCAATGGCCTCTGCCTTTCATAGAAAATGCAACTGCCCCCATGGCGGCCGGTTTTATTATTTCCGAAAGATTGGTGTCCCACAAAGAATGTCACGCCATCAGGTATGTCCTCGTTAAGTCAAGACTCTTTAATGAGGATGATATCCATTTTGGCGGACACCGCAAAGCTTTTTAAGTTACTGAGTTTATTTAGTATGAAAAGATATTTCATTATCATAAAAGAAAGGGTTGTTTTGCAGTAGGGGGCCTATCTATAGCACGTTGTGCATGACCCTTGGGTCTGAATATGCGTATGATGTCCTCTGCTTAGCCTAGGTAAGATAGAAAAGGGAAGTGAAAAGTATATTACATTCTGCAGGGAATTTTATGTACTACGTGAGTAATTCGGTTTCCGCGAGGTAGGTTTTATCCTCTGAAAAAAGGGCTCAAGAGTTCATAATAAGAGGTAACTAGAGTGGGTGTGGAGAGAGCTACGTCGAACAGAGTGCCGTTGCTCGGCAAAGTTCTCATGTGAGGGCCCTCCTCAGCAGGAACCGGCTCTAATCGAACTAGTTAATGAATTATTCGGTAAGAAACCCCTGAAATCCCCCATCTTCCTGAGTAGGACTAGCTCACTCAATTTTTTCACCTCCGCTCAAAATGGACGCAGATGCTGTGTTCAGTGATTTTTCTGGAAGAAAAAGCACAAAATGTTGGATGGCAATTAGTTTGCTGGCGGAAGATTTTACCACAAGTTGCTCATGGGAGAGCCATTCTTTAATTTGAGGTTTGACACGCCAATCATTAATTACCAGAACTCACAGAAGTGCGGCGAGTGTACCGTTACTTGGAACATATAATTCGTTAGCACCCCTTCCTTTCTTGCGTTACACTTATACTTTCATGTTGCTGATATTACACTATATAAGGAGGACAGAACAAATAAAAGGATTCCCAGTGGGAATGCAGACCAACCCCAGCAGTTACAAAAATACATATATAATGCGGAAAGCCAAGGTCAGGCACAGAAACTATGGGAAGCAACTAAATGGGCTCAACCATTCCCCTGTCCAGAAAAACCGTCTTCCAGGGTCGATTTGATCCCATCAACAAAACCATATTCGGATTGCAAAGGAATGGGCCACCTTCTACAATGCACATGCACGCCATCAGCCCAGACCCGATCCTGCGAAAGGGGAACTCCAAACTGTCCTTGTTTGGTAGATTAGCATCGGGCTTCTTTGTTGGACGAACTGAGGAAGTAGCTGATTGGACTGCCCACTTATGCTTCACCACCCACCCCCTAGTTTTTCATTCCAAACGCACACCTGGCAAGTATTCTGAAGTCTGGAACAACTGCGGTAATTCACCCACGATCAGTTATAACTGATTCCCTATTGCATGTACGAAGTGCCCCTTAAGCCAAATGAGTTCCACAGACAGAACAAATAGTGATTTGAACTCCCTTACCGTTGTGCTATCCGTCCTATCAGACCACTGCAATCTGCGAAGACATTAGAAGATGAAGGGGAAGCACGTTACGAATAACGTGTATTGAGTACATTGTCGACCGAGCCAGGCGTCTTATAGGGAGTAG
>LUCM01008906.1:11943-26631 GCA_008360955.1 Fasciolopsis buskii | reverse complement strand
CCCTAACCAGAGTGGCGCGAATTAGAGGAGTAAACAACTTGCTTTGTAATTTGGAGTGATCGACAACTCAGCACTTTATTAGTGAAGCGCCTTTGGATGCTCTTAATTGAAATAATATCTGACTTAGACATGCTGGAGTATCTCAAAATGCCATACCAAAGCAGTAGCCGAATGTGTTTTAGAAAAGCTGAGGATGCCGTCAGGCAGTTTCGCTCAACCTTGGCCGAATGAATGACCACATGCCTTGAGAAACTTAAAGGCCGAGTATTTGAGACCAAGTTCGCGAATTGTGTTTCCGTGCGACACGTCACTCTCGTGCGACTGCATGTCAGTGTTTTGCTCTCATCGTCAGGTGAGACCATAATTCCAGATATACACCACCCGTTCAATGCGACGACCCTTCGCAGAGTATTTGTTCGCCTCGCCAACTTTGGTGTGCTGACTAGGGTTTAGTATTTTTGCGCCACCAGCAAACGAAAGGGTGATGCCGCCGGGGGGTGAAAACTTACAGCAGGAAATTTCTGCATGCCTGTCTACAGCTTAGCGAACCAAGATCCCACTTAGCCTACAGTCAACATCCTTTGGCGTATAGGGCGAACACTAGCAGATTGGCTTTTCCTTTTTGCAAGTTGGTGTTATCAGCATTGCTTCTTTCAAAATCAAAACCAATACATGGCGCAACGAGTTTTCGATATACCTCTTTTATCTTTTGGTCCTGAGGACCCAGTGGCCGGAAAAAATTGCCAATAAGCAGAGAATTATGATTAGGTGGAAGAGTTCAACGGCTCAACGGATGCTCCATTAGGAAAATTAATTACATGATAATAAAACCAGACTCTGAAATAAATTGGCTGCCTTAAGCATTGGGTTTTTCCCTACGCGCCTAGACAAAACCCTGCAAAAGGTAATACCCACTCTGCTAGTGTTTCCTTTATAAGCCAATTACTCTTAGCTCTAGACTAAGTTGAGTGTTGGCTCACTGGGCTGTACACTTGTATGCATGACTCTGCTGCTCTTAGTTTTCACCTCACCTCCACTGACGCCCATGTGCACGCCGGGGACTTATGCTCACATCCTCTATAACGCCGCCATATCATCATATTCAAAATGATTTAAACTCCTTCCGTTACTTTTTTCTTTCACAAATGCATATCTGCTCTCATGCATCTAAAATTGCAGCATGCTAATGTTCTATCAATAATGCTTATTTTAAACTAGCTGGCTGCAAATCCTCCGGTTTGGTCCCTAATCCATTTTGTTACGAGAAAACTATACTGGCGACAGTCTTAATTCAGCCTTCTCTGTATTGCTTCGAGCCTTAATGATGAAACATTTGCCCGCTTTCCATCCTGCTGGTACTTTCCAACCCATAGTCATTTTCACTTTTGTTTTTTATTGTCACCCATCGCCGTAATCATAAGGATTTCTCTCATCTTGTTAACCCTCATATTCAACATGGACGAAATGGCTATCTTGCATTCTGACCCAATCGCATTCATCAATATATTGTACTATATTGTATTTTATTAACTTTTGTACAAAATAATGTCTCAATGCAATCAAAAATGAAGGCAAAAATAAAACAGGAAAATAAAACTAATTAAACAAAAATACAGTCATTACTTCGTAAGAAAAGTTCAAAAATGTTACTGAGGAATAACCATAGCACACTGCGATAGGTTGAGCAGGAATTCGATTAAAGCACGGCCAAGTGTTTTCAAGATTCTTGCTATACTAGAGACAACGGAGCTTCTACAGACGTTTATTGTGGAGGGTATGGAACGAAAAGCGGATCATGCAGAAATGTGAGAGCGACTCCTTAAAAGATTGTTGTGCAGAGGATGCTTGGGACCAAAATATTTGGGAGTAACTTTCTCACGTGCTGATTAGTGCTGATCACCTAGATTTAGGGACAGTTCAGATATTGTTACGGAGGAAACGGTTAATAACTGATAGCCCTCGGCGAATTATTTTAAAATCTTTCTTTACCATACTTGAAAAAATAACAACATAGCGGTAAATTGTTGGAAAAACATTGATATACAAATCGCAAGAGGGTGATTTGTTTCACCTTGCAGTGCCGAACCTTGTTGAGTTGAAATAAAAACCGTCGGAGCTTCTTTGCACCGGTAGCAATGCGAATAGTCCACTTCAGATTTGTATCAAAAGCAACTCTCACATACTTCACAGAATCAACCGTGAGAAGCGTTTTTGAGTTAATAGAAAGCGTTTTTATGGGTAGGCTAATTGAGTTGAGAAAATAAACATTCAAAACCTCTCTAAGGCCTGCACTTTAACCCAGTCCCTGATTTCTGATCAGCCTCTGCTTTCCACACCACTCCATCTGAAGGTGCAAAAGAAGTTATTGTGATAGTGCGCCATGGACAGTACCCAATATTAACTCTCTATGACTGCTTGGTAAATAAAACAGTTTCAAATAGTTTGGAGTTTGAATCATCGTCGGCAAGTCGCCATGTCTAAAGCCATCCAAATCACGGAAATGTCAAAAACATGGATATATCTCCCGCGTATTTCCATTCACTTCCATACATTTTGGCCCACTTATATGTATACTTATATTTCTTGAATTTTTCGAGAGGCATGCTTGGTTGCATGATCACGTTACAGGGCTATTGCAAGTCACATTGAACAAGCAAGAAAACATTTGGGTACAACAAGAGAAGAAATAGCAAAACTGGCTATCAAGAGGAACACGGTGTTCATACGCACCAATGATGTGTATCAAAGGTGCAGAATTCAACTGAACGACGGTGGCCGGCGTGGTGTTTGCATTATTTGGATTTAACAGGCACATAAAATGGACATGAATGATGAACTGTCCTGAAGGAAGTCTGCATAAACCTAAAGTGCAAAGTACAAATTGTCAACGGGCCAAAACAGCTGGCGGGAAGATTACTAATGGCCGATAGATACCCTGCATCATATTGGATATGAAAAATACGTCGGTCATTTTACCATGGATCCCAAATTCTAGAAAATAATTTAAAGCATTTTGGAAATGCCGAGGGAAGAAGCACACTGATAACGAGTTTTGACAAACCATTGTTTAGAGATACGAAGAATGGAAACGTCGATGGCGTTGAGGAGAGTAAGGATTGACATGACAAGCGTTGAATAATATATCTGACGCTGGTAAGCCAGTGTGAAACAAAAGCGGATGTCTTTGCTCGTTTCTTTGCATTTATAGGCTTAGCTGATAGCAATTGCTGGTATGGTGATGGCCGCGGATGTAGAGGGGAAAATAGGGAGGGATGTTTACGTTCGACGATGGTAGGGGCATCTGTTTATTTATCTTTCTTTTGCTACTCACCAAAACCCTTCAGCTGGAACACTTTCCAGACTGCCTTGTCCTCCATTATTTGACGTTTTCTAGCCGCAACAATTATTATACTCCAGATGGAACATAAAGAATTGCTTTTCAGGCCGCGCTGAAACTGAACCGGCATGAACTACCAATGACAACTTATGATCTGCTGAGCAGTAAAGGGCGTGTTGTGTGGCACCCAACAGCAACGTGTAGGCACAGACAAATCTTCCTGATTACGCAACTTCATCTGACGGCGGATATTAAACCCATCAATTCAATAGTAAATGTTCGCGAAAACACTCACAAACAAAGCCTGCAGTTTACTCATCGCCACAACTCTGGATATCTTCAGCCCTCCCAAGGGGCGATTATTGTCCCTATGACTGCCTGCAACTCGATCCGCACTGATAGGCGTCAAAAGAACTAAGCATCTTTTCACGCTTCCACCGGATATTTCGTTTAATCAAATGCAAACCAGTCTTCTCTCTCCTCGCATCGGGTAATGCCTTCTGGCCCTTTATCTTCAAGCGCTGATTCACTGTGATTCACGTCATAGTTCTGCTGTATTCTAAACTTCCATCGGATTTCCCCCATTTCCTCGGTTGCGAAAGCCGCCGTGCAATGCATGACGTTTAGTTTCCACCCACTTTTTGCTGTTACTCGTCTGCATTTCTTTTTTCTTCTTCCCCTCAATCGTTTTAGCCATGTTTGCAAATTTTTCATACAGGACCAAAGCCCATCGACTTTGTATGTCGCAGATTACAGTCCGCGGACACTGTGTAAGCTCGCTAAATTTAAAACACTCCGGCTACATCTTGACATTTGCCGCTGCTCTCTAAACAAATTTTGCGATTGCCTTAGGCATTATTGGTGTATCTAAACGCTGAGCACTTTACTGAACATTACTTTTTGTAATTCACTTGTAACCTGTGTAGTGTTCACTGATCCGCCTTCTTGTCTCCATCTTTCAGCAGTGCTTCTCATTTGGTTGAGTTACGCCGCTGTAAAGCTTTTAATGCAACTGAGCATATCTCTCAAAGGTTTTAAGTAATACATTGCTATACAAACCTTACAATCTGTCCGTAAATGTGCTACTAAAATATTAGTGAAATACCATGGGCCATTTTGCTAAAAACTTCCAAAGTGTTGTTTTCAATCAGACAGCTCCAGCTACTCAAGTTTTATTCGTGCCTTTGTGGCTCCTTTGTATTTTGCATGAAGTTTCATTATTGTTTTCCAAATTCTGGTCCGTTTTTAGTGTGGCTAAATACCAGTATACTTCAAGTATAGGGTGACCAGAAACCACTCTTTCGGAATCTTCAGCGCAGGCGCCTGAGCCAAAATTTGGAAAGTTGAATTCGGTGCCACCGGCAAAAAATCTGGTGCCAACAAAGATGCTCGAGGCTGCAAAGGTTGCTTTTGACTAGACCACAGGCAAAATACTTGAGGCGTGGTGGCGACCACCATGTTCTCCAGATTAACGAGCGTTTCCAGGAACTCTTGGGAAGCCAGATCAAAACACAAATGGGAATATTTTCACAAAGGAAAAGCAAAAGTTAACATGTGCCTAAAGTCAAGAAGCGCTGGGATTAAGTGCCCTAAGAAAAGCAAAGAAACAACAGAAAGAAATACTGTAAATCATGGGGAAACGAATTGAAATAGGTTACTTCGCCTCCCTCGGAGCTCTAAATAGAGTAAAATAACTAGAGACAGAGGTCCATATTACAAAACACGTGAGAGGCAAAAACTAGCAAAAAACCCACGCTGCTGCACAGCCGCTTTCAACTGGTAGTTGTCGAAGGCAAAGCCGAAATAAAAGAGGGTAAGCTGCAGGCCGTTGACATTCCATGAGTTTCTGGCCTTTAAAGAGGGTACCGATGTTCAAGCACCGTCGAATGATCCCACAGTTTATTTCAGCGGAATTTCCATGCATATATATATACATATTGCGGGTGCAGAGCACGGTAACACAACAACAGGACGGGCCCCCAACATAGGCAGTCGTCAAGCCTCAAGTAGCGGCCGGATTATTATCAAGGTTACGTTTGAAAACCCTGAATTGTTGCTGCTCAAGATAAACTAACCTAACAAGAGTCAGTGCAACGTTATCCAGACAAACGTCATGCTATTGAATGAATCTACCACGAAAAATATGTCACTAAGTCCACAGTATACGGGAGGCCATAAAGTCCGAAACTGGAGAAACAGAAAAAACAAAAGTTAGTCCGAATGTAATTTTTGAACGTGTACAGAAGGAGTTAGAATAGCGGTATATAATCTAATCGCAGAGATAGTAAAAACCAAAACTATTTGCGGCAACCTCCCAGCCAGAAGTGTCAAGGGCTAAATGCGGGAGTTTAGGGCTAGCTCTCCGGTGAACTAAGTTAGGGGAGTAATTCCCGTGGTCAAGGGAATAGACTAAAATGATTTTTATTTTGGTTTGGCGCTCACAGTGATCCGCGAACCTCCAGGGCGAATCTGAAGCTTAAATTTGATTGCCGTAAGGGCCATAATCATGACAGAATGTCAATGGACCATCGGACACTGTATTCGGAGACATCTCAGCGGGGGGCAGAGCAAACATGAAACGCTTGAAAGAAAACCCTGGAGAGCACATTAACAACAATAATCTGGTAATTATCCTGGAGATAACCGAAATTCATTCAATATGCATGATCACGGAGTACAAGTATAAAAGGAGAAAGAAATTTTAGGTTCAAGTTTTAAATAATTAAGCTGAGTACAAAACAATATATAATTGAGTCACGTGAGCCTTTTCAAGAACTTAAGGAGAAAGTTGGCCTGCTCACAAAAGTGCGTTCCACATCTGCTAGCCGGTCTGTGATGTGTTGTGTAAACAGCCACGTCCCTACCACTCGGATTGATGGTTATTACAGGATGGGTAAATCCAAAGAATAGAGCTGAATGAAACAAAACTGATGTGGGATAAAATCAGATTATTGGCTTACCACACAAATGAAGCGAGGTCTGAATATGCAGGATACTTGGTAAGAAGCAAACTGTGGTAGAAAATTTGTGGTGCAAATTGAAATGATGGACTTCCCGGAGAGTTTCCTAATTGGAGATAGCTGGGAACGCGTCACTGATTAAAGTTGAACATGTTTGTGTCGGGACTGTAATCTCACGTCTTTCTAGAGCATTTGGCTGTCAAAAGTACCACACTGTCATCTGAGTAACCACGAGTTGCAAAATAAGTGTGTACAAACCTGCAAGAGGAAAGCTCACGGGGAGGTATGTGAATGCCCTATCATGTTGCAGGCAACCATAAAAAGAAATTGTGCCTGAACCAATTCTGGCGTAAGGCCGGGAAAACAGTGTGGGAAAGAGACAGAGAACTTGGAAGCCAATATGTTGGGGTGCATGTCATTGATGATGTCATTTAACCACTGCCGCTAGCACCTAGGGGCGGTCATGTTCTAGACACCAAACCTGGTCCACCAGAGAGCGCATATTGTTCTGGGTAATTGGCTGGGGCTAATCACCGGGCGTACGGAAGTTAATGTATTATTTATTGCAAACCTGAGTCAACAATAGGCTCGGGGCAATGCGTGCGATGAACCACAGAATGAGGACGCAGGATGGAATTGATAGTAAGCAGAGAGGCGGAGCAGCCGTGATTGTGGATTATCACATTAGGAATGGGACGGCGCCGTTCACAAGGCACTCGGAAAAAGCATGGTCAGTCTTAGGCTTCGCCAGTTTCTAAATTAAAAGGCAAATTTTGCTTCTCTATGCGGAGTCCCAATTACGAGTATTGGGGAGAGTACTAAACTTTCAGTTCTGTTCGATGGAATGTTACAAGAAATATAGAATTTATGGTATTAGGGGCTTCAATTTTCCGGACACCCACCGAGAGATAAAACATGCTTCAGGGGCAGCTCCACGAGAGGCTCCATTTGCAAGGTCTCAATCAGAATTAAAATAAGGCTGCTGGGAACAGAATAGGCTAATGCCCTTGACGATAGACCTGACGATCGCTAGGTAGAAGAGGTATGTAGGAAACAGCAAACGGGGAATCTCCAAGCAAAGTGACCGTAAAGTGATTAGGTTTGTGCTTTTACTGCCGAAGAACCTCCAGCTACAACCTTCGTCAGGCGTTATATTGACATGAGGATTAAGAAGATGGAGGGTCTGCGGCTTTGAAAACATCGTTACCGCAGCATAAAATCCCGGTCGTAGAAGGGAAGTAGGAATTCATTCGAGGAGGACTAATTATGCTGACGTAACAGTTTATCTCTCTGACGGCCATTGAAAGGAATCGTCTGCCACCTCCGTAAGATCCAAAAATGAAGACAACAATAGGAACCCAAAACGGAAGATGCGAAAGGCGCCAAACCTATAGCATCTATTAAACGTACAAAGGCTATAGACAGCAGCGCAATGAGAAAATTGCGCTCCAGAAAAAGAAGCACTTCTTTTGGGTGTAATTCGTTCAAAAATATCAAAATAAACCCGAAAGCCTACTATATGTTTATAAAGTCTAAGAAAAACATTAGAGACACTGTCGCCGCACCAGAACTACCAGAAGGAATCCTGGTGCTGACCGATTTCCAGAGGGCAAACGTCTTAATGAAAACGATCATGGGTATATTTTGCTCCCCTGGTGAAGCCCATGTCAACCTGGGCACCCCTAAAATCTTCTGGATCCAAAGACTCTAAGATTCCCATGCAGCGGATTACCCGAATTTGAAAGAATCTAATGAGTGAAAAAAATTCAGGGCGACTGGTCAGGAAGGGAACAACAAACGACTGTTCCGCCGTTAGTAAAACCAATCGTACTGAACAACATGCAGCTTCATGACTTCTCCCTCTAGGGGTGTCGAGTGTCAGGAGAATGGGAAACTGCTGTAATCTCTAAAATATCCAAGGGTGGACCAGGAAACCGGCCGGAAAACCACAGGCTGGTGAGTCTAGCTTGCTTGTTAGATGCATGATCAGAATAATCATTGACCACATATTAATCCGCTCAGAAAATCAGTGCATTTTTAGAAGCGCAGCGCGGAAGCAGGTTGCCAATGATATTCCTAAAATATTTCTTGGTTCTTCTCATTCAGGCAAAAAATGGTTGGACGAACGTCGCCTGATAGATGTCTATTACATGGACGAATATGTGGAGATTTGGAAGCTATGGGCATTGTTCAAAAAAAATACCGCACTAAAAGTTTGAGTGGCTGTTTACCAAATTTTCTTTTTGTGTTCTGGACCGCAGCGCAGAGGTCTCTTCAGGTGGTCAGGAGTTCAGAACTTGCAAGGGGTAATTATGCGGAGGAGAAGCAAAAAGATGTTAAAAAGGAAAAGATAAAAGGCGAAAGAAATTTCTGCCAAGAAATACATCCCTCTTGAATGCGACAAAGATTAGACAACCCAGATAATACATTAGAAGCATTCGAAGGTGACCTTGAGAAAACTAACAGGGAGCTCTGTCTGACTCAAGGCGAGTAATTATCTGGTGCTATTCGCTCCGGTATTTGGCACTGTGCACTGTGGAAACGCAAGCAGTATCCAACCTCAATAGGAACTTAGCCTCGGGCATCTAAGACCGTGTTTCTTGTAGGTGCCCAAACTTTACCCACAATTTAGCATTTACATTTGGGTGCTAATGTTTAAATGTGCACCCTAAACAAACGTGGCACAAACCATCAGAACGCTGCGGAGCCGGGCGGCTTAAGGCGACGTAGATTTTACAATGCCTCTAGCTATGCCATGCGGGAGAAAAGGCTGCAATGCGAGTGTGACAAATGCTTGTATCCAGTGCGATGTTTCTGGGTTAAGAATTTACGCCAAGTCCGGCCTTTTAAAGTCTAGGAAAATGGATCTCCACGCCTGGCATGGTAAGCTGAAACGGGCCCGCCCATTGTGTGTTCAGTGTTTCAAAGTTAGAATCATCAACCCGCCGAAGGCAAAAAAATGGAAGGAAATGATTCAACCCTGGAACCTCAGCTGCATAATGCGACTGATAATTTTCCGCATGAGCCAGACTAGATGCGCCCAACAATGAATAGCTATTTGGGGAGGAAATGGACCATTCCAGAGCCGGTGACCCGTACCAAGGCCCCGAGAAATGGCAGTGGGGTAGGCAAAAGTACCGCATCTAATCCACGGGAGGTCAGAGAGGACGCTCGATACGCAAAACTTGTCACTAATCGTGGCACACATCAACAGCGGCCCGAAATCAAGCAACTCCGAGAGGCATTAAGGACACTTAAAATAGCATTCAAGAAGCTGGGACCCAATGCTGCGTTGGCACTAGGCTGCCGGAGAAGCGTTACAGAGTGTAGCGAAATTATTAAGGCTATTAGAGACACTCATCCGGGAGGGGGAATCGGAGACCCGTCTCGATGAGAGCTCAAGACATTACAGAACCAATTCTCTCGAAACTCTTAGAGTCCCAGTATTTGTAGCGTTATTATAGGCGCCGCTGTGAAATTTTCCCAGATTGTTAACCAACGGATTTTGATCAAACTTGAAGATGGACAGCAATTAATGGGTCTCGTTAGAGGTACAGGGCAGATTGGTAGTTTACGAGGTCCATTCTTATCCTCAACCCTGAGTGGGTGATCCTTTCAGGAGTCATCGGGCAGCGAAAGCTATGGGATTTTGGGAACTCCATGGAATTTGGTGGCATCCAGAGGGCTGCCTTGAGATATTAGCAGGAAGCTATGCGAAAGTACAAGCGGCACCACGTCCACCTCACAGAAAACAGAAGAGCCAGAGAGCTGGAGCTTTCCTCGGTTGTCGAGCCCGAGCTCATAGGAGCAGAGATTTTAAGGGGAAGCAATAGGCTGGTGGCAGGGATGAACATTCATTTCGGTCAATTCTGCAGTGTGGAGAACAACTGGGCTGAAATTTTGAAGAAACCATTGACAACAGCTGCTTGGCACTGATAAAAACATGGTTTGATGATGCCAAGGCGCATTTATTATGCCCATGCGGCTTACACACCTGCAGACGTATTAGTGTGTATGGCAGTGTTGGTGGAGTTATGATAGCAATTGAACATCAATGTCAGTAGCCACAAGGGATCTAATTTAGCTCTTCTGCATTCGGGAGTTTCCAGCAGTGGCTATCTCTCACAAAAGGAACATCAACATTCTATCCGCCTACCGCAGCTTGGCAGTGCCAACAGGGGAAAACGATCAACCTGACTGTCTGCAAAGAATTATCACCACAAAGAAGGAGGTGCTGCTAACGGAAGCCTCACTACCCCGAGGTTGACTGGGAGACGGGAGGGGCTAGAAAGCCAAGGTTCGGGCTCTGAATGCTCAACATTATGTAAAAGAAAGTCTTCAAGCGGCAAGCCCACCAATCAACCTGTTAGACGAGTGACCAGACACACACTGCTTTGGATCTGATTATCACGAAGTTTGAGCGGGACATAAATGGTTTCAGGGTAGTGGAGCCAGGTAGATGAAGTGATCATGAGGTACCCAATTCAGATATGGAGGCTATGTCCTAAGCCCCCGAACAATTGGCCGGGGTCACATAGGAACGTCAAATTAGAAACCTTGTTTTGCAGGGCTGCTTCCATACAATGACTAATTGTGACGACGTCAAAGTGCTTTTGGAGCAGATGTTGTTGGCTTCAGCAAAAGATCTCGTTCAGCTTAGAAAGATCCACCGAAGTGGAGGTGGGATAAACAACAGAGATACAGCATGCTAGAGATACCGAGAAAGCCAAGGGAACCAAAGGCACATGAGGTATATAGCAGCCCGTAATGCTGCCCTCACGATTTATTGGAGCTACTAGGGTCAATTTGGGTTGCTTTTGGCAGAGAAGGCAAAAAGGAAAGACCCATTTCAACTGCCCAATCTAACAGGAAACTGTGGATTACCATGGATAATTTTCAAAGGGAGGACTTCAACCAGACCAAATGAAAAGAACACAAAGCAGAGGCCCATTCAGATTACTTCATGCCGATTCGCCCAGATGAATGCGGCACCATCCGAGGTGTTATTCTGGACCCATCAACGAAAAGGATGCCATATCTATGAGTCACAACACAATTAGTTGTCTCAATATTACGGGGGCTGGACATTCATAGGGCTTCAGGCCCGAAACAGCACATACTCGGGAGTTCTTAGCTGACTGACGGATGTAGTTTCTCACCCACTGTCGGATAAACCCCCGGCAGGTGGATGATAGCAGAAGTAGTGCCAAGCCACAATAAGGGGAGTAGGGATGGCAAGCAACGATCTAACGGTAGCCCTCCTGTCAGTGGCGCCAAAGGTAGTTGAACGCCATGTCCGGGGTGCATTCAATAGGCACCTAATCAATGAATGAATATTTCGCCAGAACCAGCGCGAATTCGCCGGTGGAAAATCCTGTCTGACAAATCTGCTTTCGTTCATGTACGACACGACCCAAAAAATGAACAAAGGGGTTCGGCCGACGTTTAATGCGTGGATTTACAGAAGACCTTTGACTAGACTGATCGCACGCTGCTATTATCAAAGTTTTTTATCTGAACGTGGCGCTTTCAGTCACCAGGTGGGTTGTAGAATATCTTCACGGCGGCAGATTCTATATGGGAACCGGCGGAACCCAGTGTTATCTGGAAAATATCTGTAGCTGACTGCCTTACGTTTTGCTGTTAGTATCCATCCATGACCTGACATAATAAACAAATCCCCCGGTTATTTATCCGCTGATAAAGTAAAAATTGCAGGTGACTCCGAGAGTCCAGTACAGACAAGATCTGGATACCGTGGGGGTTGCCACCAGACATCAGAAAGAGCAAGAATCTGGTCACTCAAGGAGGAAAAATCGTGGAAAACCTCAAACCTGTAGCCCCGCTTCCAGTGGATGACCGCCTCCACTTGGAACAGCATGAAGACAAGTAGCCCGGACCTTTGAGAAACATCGGGTTGCAAGTTGTATCATGCAAATTTCAACGCGTGGAACAAACCGCCCGAAGAAGTGGTGTCTGCCCTCACGGTTTCGCGGTTTAAATTCTGTTTGGTTAAGGCTTGGCCTGCCTCACCTTGGACAGTTTCCATCCGTCACACTTGTTCTTCTTTCCCAAGAATAAATTGCTAGTCTACAATTCCTTCATTTTGGACTATTTTTAGCCTTTAAACTCCTTAGTCTTAATCAGCGGGGATTTCTCCAACGCCGTTCTTGCTCCACTTGCCAATTTGACTTACTGAACATTCTGAACAATCTAGCGAACAGGAGTATGCCTTACGAAGTCATCTATCTCGATACCTCTAAGACCTTTACCGTGTCCCTCATTCGCACCTTTTCTCCAAAATAAACTCCCTGGGCATCACCGACTATCTTCTATCCTGGCTTTTTTCTTACCTAACCCAAAGATCACAGGTTGCCTCCACTGACGGCATTAACTCTGATCCCGGACCTATTACTATTAACAACATCCAGGGCAGCGTACTTGTTCCCCTGCCATTCGTTATGTATATTATTGGTGCACTAAATTCAGTATCTCACGGTGTTCCTTTCCTGTTTGCCGATGACATAAAAATAGTTTACTCTCTTAGGCCCAATGAAGTTAGTACAGAGGTTAGAGAAATTTGCAGCAATTTGTCTGCTTTAGACGACTGGTTTGCCTCCTGGATGATGACTTCCTCTGCAGATAAGAGCTAAATGCTTATATATAGGTGTAAACTACCTAAGGATTCAATTTCGCTACGTGAATCTCCTACCGCATTCAGGCCCATAATTCGTGACCTTCGTCTCAACTACTCAGCCTCTTCAATTTCCTCAAAGCATGTAGTTATTCAGTCGGCTAGAGCTAAGGGAAACGCAAGTCTGATTTTTCGCTCAATGAAACTACCTGACAACATCCTCAGCATTTATAAAGCAAACGTTCAACCAGTCCTCGAGTATAGCACTTTGATATACTTCAGCTCGTCAAATTCGGGTAAGATTGCCATTGAAAGTGTTCACAGACGCTTCACTAAGCAAGTGATAGGAACGCTGCTCACCCCTCACACTTGCGCCACCTTGGCTACGACGAATGAAAATTAACCTGGCTTTTCTGCATAACCTGGTGAATAGGCGCTCCTTCTCCGCTGACCCGCCTATATTCTCGTCTGCCATCCCCTACCCTCTCCGTCATAAGTCGCTAACCATCCATACAGAAACAGCCAAATACTCTTTAAGTTCACATTTCGTTCTTGTTCTTTGTGCGAAGCTTTGGAACAAACTTCCCATTAGTGCTCGGTGCATACAGAACCAGTCCGGCTTTAAGGCTGATTTAAATACTTACCTAGTTGTCACGCAGGTCCTTTAATTGACCAACATTCCTAACTCGGAATAGCGTGCTTTTGAGTTAGCCATTGACTTCTAGATACACAACCCACCCCGCCCCATATTTCCAATAAGCCGTGCTTTTCATAGAGCTCCATCTGAGGACGCAAGAGAAACTATTATTCTGGCGTAATAGGGGCAACACCGAAGATTAATCCCAGATGGAATAGTCGTAACCATTTAAGGAAGGGACCCACACTTGGCCCACAACCACGCTCAACGCCTCCCAGCTGGCAGACATGCAAATACTATGGACATGCCTTCCCCGCTTTCCCATCCACTCACATACTTCTCGGTATTAACCTGGTCACCCTACCATATAAGTTCTTTATTATTAACCAACACTAAGTAGGACACTTAGTGTGAATTATTGCTCCTTGTGGAATTCATTTCCCCAACAGTTGCGCCTTCTATCGTCGTCCAACATCGCCAACGAAAACGAAGTCCGCAAGCTACTGTCTGTTAAAACACTTGTTCCTATATACTACCCTTATTTCTCAGGTACTCGGGCGTACGAATTTGGTTTGCGATTTTAACAGTCACCTTATCAAAGTCTCCAAAACGTGGATCTCAGCCAACAACGCTAAATAACATTAAGGTCCGTGATAGCAGAACGATGCTAGATTCCATGGCAGCCATAACCGCGATTGACCCTCTTATATTGGTCTTTTCGCCCCTAGTTCCTTTCCCCATAGATTTCTCTGCCGTTTATTAATTCTGACAACATAAATGATCCCGTCTTTATGCTGGGTATTACCGGAACTAGTTTCTCTCTTCGCAGACATTTCATCAGATAACACATTTGAGGTCCCCTTTACTCTTCCTACGTACTCATTTTGATCCCCAGTAACCTGATAACTCGAATCAGGTAGATTCTGATCCCTTAGGTACTTTGAATAGTTGCATATATAAAAATCCGTCTGCGTCACGCAGGCGATCTGATTCGCTTACGCAACACTCCAGTCCACGTTGACAAGTCTCAAGCAGCGCTCGTTAGTGAAAGCAAGACGCGGCCTTGATGATGACGAAGCCATACGTACAGGTCTGTGTTTTACGGCATAAATCACCATTC
>LUCM01008906.1:0-10700 GCA_008360955.1 Fasciolopsis buskii | reverse complement strand
TAATGGGTATATTTCTCGAAATTCGAGAGTCATGCGCAAGGCTAGATCAAATTTACACATTGTTGGCGCAGTGGAAATAGTAAAACAAAACTTTAGTCGTAAAGATGCAGTGCCTGTGCTATCATGAACATAACTTGCTGTAGGATAAGCTAAACACGAGTTTTCGGGCTTTAAATCAGAGCTAGATAATTCATCGCTGAAACTTTCTGGGGCTAACTGTGAGTCGCGCACTACGAGTCAATCCATGTTCAAACGCATCAAACGTGCGTATCGCGGGCGCATGATTTAGCTGGGAAGAAGTGGTGGATTTTCACTAGTGGCCGGGTTCATCCAAAAACAATAGGGTAATATGGTGAAGATTAAGATCAATATGGATGTAATAACGGAATGGAGATGATTCAAAGCACACTTGATATCATGTGAGGTAGATGGAGAATGGTAATTAACAACATTCAATAGTCAAAATAATGCTTAAGATGAAACAGTGGAAAAACCTTCAAGGTTGCATCAAACAATTTACGGGACGAAAATAGTTGAAGAATTGTGGACGCAGAGACAATGGAACTTACAAAAATGGTCACTGGACTTATGCGGCTGGGAGCGGATTGTGATGTGTGGCAGGGAGAAAACCAGTACGTGTAAGATTTACAATCAATCCTCAAATACACTTGCCGTGAATGACCTGTGTGTTCTCCTCGTTTAATGTCGGAGATTATGGTGTTCTGTGGCGGTTCGGGGATGGTGCGGCATTTAAGTAGTGCTAGAAACTATTTGGCCAATCATCATGGTTCACCTGAGATTAGACACCCGGGGAGTCATTGGCGTTGATTTGTTTGTCTTAGGGTTACGCGGCCAGGTACTCAAGCGTCAGATCCAAGCAGCACGGGATAGGCAACCAGCGCAAAGGATGGAGTGGAGCTTTCGGGGAGAGTTTGCGTCGCATCTGTGGTTATTGGTGAGCCTCTTATTTTCGGTTTTTCATCACAAGACGCTTACATAATTTTATACATATCACAGTGTCCGCTTCTTAACGAAAGCGGAGCAAGCTACTGCAGGGCGATTGTTGTCATGAAGGATATGTTGCCAGCAACTGATAGGTTTAAGACGATAATCGTCGGCCACAGTTTGGCGCAAATGAACTCCTTTCAAGCTGTTCAAACTGGAGCCGGGGTAATTTTTTGTCGTCTTCATGCCCTCACTGGCATGCGTTGCCGTCGCGGTAGCCTTCTAGTAAGTGTGGAAGGGGCCGGAAGCGCATTCATCAGTGGGTGCGGAGTTTAGTGTTGCGTCCACCAAGGTTGACTTCGATAAGTGTAAGGCGGCAATAGGAGTTCGTTATCCGTCGGCACTTATGTGCCTTCGACGTGCGTGGCTGCCGTATGGGGCAATGTGTGCACATGCAGTGTTTAGTGGTGACTTAATTTTGGCATTTTTATGATTAACAGGGTTGAGGTAGATGATAAGCATTTAAAGCGTGATCCCTCAATGAGATTCACCTTTTTTGATGGTTTCTCGCGAATAATTCGACGCATGGAAGATATAGACGAAGCTAGGCTTCGCCGCGTTATCAGGGAATTTCCAAGTGGTTACGTCGCGCCCACAGGTTTGGAAATGTTTGCCGCCCTTCTGAGTAGAACTAGTCAGTTTGCAGGGAGTGCAGCTGAGGCACATCTAGAACAGCATAAGTTAGTTTGCCTTCAGAAAGTTAGCAGATCTTGGGAGATAGGTTGTTCTGAATCCTGCGGTGCGCGCGTATTGATGGGCGTTCAGCAGTCATGAACGTGCACTTTCTTGAATCAGTGGCTGTTACCATGCAGCCACCCTTCGTTTTAGCTCTTTCCTTATGAATGACGCCGGCAAACTTCCAGTAAGCCGGTGGGGGTATAAAGGATGGGGTTACGCACGCCCGTCCCCCCGACCCGAGATAAGGTGTAGCATAGCGGAGGAACATTTACTTATTAGTAAAGAAGCTAAGCTTTCCCACGTTTCAGACGCTTCCATGGATATTTACGTGTCTTCATTGAACGTATGTAAAAAACGGCGTCAGGGCGTTTGTTAGTGGAACTGCGAAATATAGCTAGGTTGCCAGGGTCAGGCAAAAATTCACTTACTTAACCCAAATGAGGACAGAAATGCCCTAAACACAGGGAATTAGGAAGGCTGTTGAGCTGATTTCCAGCAAAAAGTAAGGCTTCCGTTGCTCCCAGGGATACCGACGACGTTGGTATACAGCTCGTTGGTGATCCTTTGCAGTTTATAAACTTAGGAGGCAAGCAGTCATGAATTCCGTTGGCTGCAGACTGCAGAAGTTGAAGGAACGCAATCTGGGCCACCAGCTCCGCCAATTAAACAGGACCCATGCACCGTTTGCAGAATGGGGAAGCCCTTGGTGGATTTGGATGAAACAACCGAATGGGTGCAATGCGACGTATGCCAACGTTGGGTTTACTGGCATTGCGCCAACTGCTTGGGCCAAGAGGTTTAGGTCTGTGTATATTGCCCGTCAGCAAAAAGTAATACTAATACTAATATTCACCATTTTCATTGCAGGTAGACCTGAAGAGCCAATTTCCTGTCATCTTACCCTTTTTACTGACAACTGCAATTCTACAACTGTCCTCGAAACCGCCACTATAGCCCAGGTCTATTAACTAAATTTTACGCAATAAAAGCGCCTTGTTGCGGGTCTGCTGTCTGCGGCCCAGTGGTCACCACGACCCCAAGCTGGCACCGAAACCTGACTTTTTCTCACATTTGTGTTTCACATCCGGCACCCAGGCTAAACGCGCTGTTACCGTTTTCGTGCTCGTTAATGCATCTCCAAATCTGCTATATTCTTATTCCCGCTAGGATGATGCTAGCTAGAGCTGGGCTCGAGTACTGGTCCGGTCCTCGAAAACTACGCCGTTGATCGCTATGGATACTTCAACTAAGATGAATCTTTACCATTGGGCAACACCATAGTCCCTGTCGATGCTAGAACGGCTTGCGCACCTTCTCGAATTCCTCGTCTATACCGCTGGCTAAGATCAAAGCTGCGACAACAAAAATGCCAGCATATGGGACATACTTGGCTACTGTATTTAAAGAATGATTTTACACAGAATTTCCCTTTTACGCACCTCTCAGTCCGACTTCCCTCCAGACGCCTACGATTACAATCACCAGTCTTGGGAGTTCTATGTTCTCTGTGGAGAAAGCTCCACAAAATATCTCGCAAATAGTTTGAGGTAATCTTGACAGTATTCCTCCACCTCCTTAAGCATCTTATCGGCCCTTCATTGTTGTTAACTGCGACTATCCTGCTCAACTTGCATGGCATTCGGCTTGTTTTTCACTACTTCCATCCAATTACCGTATTCCCACTGCTCTTCATATCCTCAGCTCAAATTTTCCGTCCAATACGTAACGCTCTTGTCGTCACGCGACTCTGGCCATTTACTGACATCCGCCCTTGAAATTTGTTCATGTTTTGCGCCATCGATATACACATTCAGTGCACTTAAACATGAAATGTAGTTCGCTGCTCGCAGACAGGCAAATGGGCACAGTCTTGTGAAACTAATTTCCTGGTTGTGATTTTTAATTGGCTTACTTGTGCTTTCCGCATTGCTTTGAAACATCCGATTCAAATTTCCGGTATAGTTGCTGAGTAACTCAAGGTAGCACTAATCTGCTTATCCCTTTTGGTCTCGGTTATTTGCGTTTCCTTTGCATCATCCCCGGACAAATTCGATCTTGCCCTGCACATTCTTCCTGCAAATCAATGAATACACACTACTATTATTATTATTAGCCACACCTTTGAAAGTAGGCCACGGCCAGTATCCAGCCATGAGGTGGTAAAAATGGGAAAAAATCTACATCAAAATAACCGCTTGACGAAAGAGAATAAATAGAATCTACCTGGTCCGTATTTCAAGCAAATGACATCGTGAGCGATGAAACGAAGTCGGACCGTGACAAAACAAGCAACCTCAGGTCAATTGACCCTGGATTGCGCCACATTTTCTTCAAGTAAAAGGTGCAGTGACGAAACAACGAAGGGTAAGCGCACCGAACCTAAAATAAACAGTGGCCAAAATCAGTGTCGTTACCAGCAAGTTCGGCGGGAACAGTTTGGTATCGCGGGTGGAACGATCACAAGAGGGGAAAGAAATTTTCAACTAGTCTAGATCTTACATGGTACATAAGATAGGGTAAACGACTGTAAATAATTTTAACCTGAAAGACATTTTTGAAGGGGAAACTGTCGATTTCCGAGGGAGTGAAATGTTTTACTGAATAACCCGGACGGGGCTTCCAGCCTTGTATGTCCGTGAGTTTAGAAGCTTGAAAAGGAATGTGACGTAGCCAAAGGGGATCACGATTTAGCAGCTCGCATCTCCCTCCGCAACCGAGGCCTGATCTGAGACCGAGAAATTTCCCCTATGAATATCCCTTGTACTTTGCTGTTGCAACACGAGCAACTCTGAGCGTATTCCATAAATTATCGTGCAGGTTTCTAATTGCAGTCTCCCACGAAGTTTATGTTGCATTAGCTCACAGACTGGGTGAGGAATTTTTAGTGATGCGATGTTTGAGTTTACAATCTGCCTAATCGCTTGCTCGTGAAAGTTGATTGGGCAAATATATTGCAAGCCTAGACCTCTGTATACTAAGTGGCTACCACTAGGAAACCGTTTATTGAAATTCTACGCGGGGAATGACTTTTATGGGCCAGAAAAGCCCTTTTAGATGAAGAGGACCACATCGACCATTGCCCATGCCATTAGCATAGTGAGGATAAATCTTCCATGATACTGGCCACTTGTTGGGGCAAGGAAGATGGCTCGGAAGAGCAGTCTAGGTTGAAGTCGTCAGCGTATAGGGAGCGTGTGCCGTGATTTACAGATCGAAAGACGTCGTCTGCCTATAGAAATGACACCAAAAGACCAAGGACAATACTTTGTATTACTCCGCTGGTGATTGAATGACGTTGGGATAATATTCCGTCGAAACTGGCGATGCCACGCTGGTCTGAGTGATAGGAAGTTATCCAACAGTAGAGTGGAGCAACTAACCCATGAGAGTTGACTATCAGCAGCAACCATTCATAAGACAACAGATCAAACGCCCTGGCCGTGCCAAGGAAGATTAATACAATAATCGTTCTATTTATAGTTAGAGTGACCAGACGGAAGAAATCAAAGTGGCATGAAGTACAGGAGTTGCATTTAAGTGCGACCTATTGGAATTCACCGATTAAGTTATTGGCCGGGAGGGTGCTAGTAAGCTAATCTTAGAAAATCATTACTGTATATCTGATGAAGATGAGTGTGTGATTTATTAGACGACAGTTCTTTGGATGGTGCAGTAGTCTTCCTTTAAGAGAGGAAATATTAATGTAAACTTTCCAATGACACAGAACCAGTGAACAGCCTTAAACGTATCGGGTTTGCCGAAGCGGAATAGGGCAAAGGGGGCACCATCTGAGCCAGTTCGGTAAGATAGTGTGATGACAGTGAGTGCCTTCTCTATTTTCTCTGCATTACATAAGATGGACGAAAGTGCTTGATCTGTTAGCCTAGGGAGTTTGGTTAAATTGGTGGCGATGTCGATGATGAGGGAGGGGGAGAAGTATGAGTCAATGTTTGGGCAACTTCCTTCGGATCATCGGGCTGCTGGCCTTAGTGTATGATGTATATTTGGGGCACTAGATTTATTGCCATTAGTGCAGGACCACAGAATGCTGACCACAGGGATGCCGGGATTTGATTGCCGAAGAGAAATTTGTTCCGGATTACGAAATTGGTCCTCGGATGCAGCAAGCAGACCGTTTTAATGCCGATTTATCTTCAATGATACTAACGAATCTAAATTTTGCGTCTAGACTTCCAGCAGTTTAGGAATCTTCTTTTAATATTCATGGATTTATCTTCTTCTCAGTGGCCGGGATTGAGCTCGGTGACGAGTGCGGCTGTTAACAACTGTTTGCATGTTTGCATATAAGATGCTGGCAGCTTCCTGGGTGCCGGAAGAGAGGAAAACGTCACATCACTTGGGGCTCCGGAGAGCTGCATTCAAACTAGCCCAGTTAACTAGAGCGTAAGAAACTTTCATGGAATTGTCGATGGCTGCAGACCTTTGAGACCTGTGGTAGGGATGAAGAAGGCAGGAAGCTATCGTGTGGTCAATACCGCGTAATTTATCCAGCGCGCGGTAAACATTAGGGGGACAGTGGGTATATATATCAGATCGAGGAGGCTACGTCCTCCGGTGGGGTTAGAGGTGTGCTTCTTCGGGCTTCCCGCGCAGTTTCACGAACGAATTTCAAGAGATACGGAGGGGCTGTCTTTGTGAATCAGCAGTTCTTAGGGGCACTAAAGTCCCCTGCCATAAGTTTTGCCTCTCCGACGATGGGTGCAATGCACCTGAAAGCCTTGCCAAGTTAAGGAAGCCCTTAAGTGCTTGGAGACTTAGGATGGTAAACACATTCAAGGCGCACTAAAAAGTTATTTATGTGGGGGCGCAGAGTGCAAGAGAAAATATCTACCACAAGATGACAGGGCGGAAACGAAGAGGCCGCGTTCTACGTAAGCCAGAAAACCACCTCCATGCCGGGTAGCTCTGCGCTTTAAAAAGAAACAGTAACCTGTCAGAAGTATTCGGCTTATGAATGTTTTTCCTGTCAGCCATGTTTCCGTGACTAGACCAATGTCACAGGAGTGAGTTTGTACAAACGCCACAGAGCGCCATTTGCACTTAGGTGTGTCAAGCATAATCAAAGGCACTTTGGACGTGCGATCAAAGCTAAGTGGTATAGTACGCAGGGCGACACTCGGCAGTGTTGCCCAACAAGCAGAAGTACAGCAAGAAGGGGGCGGTGGATTTAGGGTTGGACACTTATGTAGAAGAAGAGTAAGCGGATCGTGGCCGGTTTTTAGAGATCGTGGGCTGAAACGACACATATTTTGCAATGGGAATGAGTAGAACCGTTAATAAATAAGGCAGAACCCAAGAACAGGTTGCTTTTAGGATGGAGGCGGTAAGTCCTATATCACGGAACTGACATCGCGCGGTGCGTAAGCAACTTGCGTTATTCATAGCTGAGCGCGCGTTCACCACCGACAGACTGAAAGGAGAGGGACTGCGATTACCAAGGACTGATGGGTCACTATTGGGGCCGCTGTTTGGGTTAGGATGAGGTGGAAAAAAGTGGCATTTTTGTGACTGGTGCGTGGCAGTGCTGAAGGTTTGCGATGCCATATTACTGTTTATAACTGCGTTCGTAGAGTTATCCCACTGCCTCCACCATGGGCGGAACTAATCATAGGAGCAAAGTCTCGCTCGAGAAATAACTGGCCCCGGGTAGGTAGGTTTCGTAGCAGTGGAAGCCGTGTTGTAACCACAATTCTGAACGGCAGCACAACCCTTGAAATGGCCGGATGGGTGAGGCGCGGCTCAGGAAGTGTAGGTTACTAAACGGTCAAGATTAGATGAGGGGAATGGTGAGGCATGAGGATGGATGGAAACTGGCCTTGGAGCAGAAATTGTTCAAATAGAGTGGATGAAGAGTAGCTTGAGCTAAAAGAAACGGCTGAGGACTCATGAGGAGCGGCGGTTTTGTGGTCGACGGACTTATGAGAGTGATAAAATTATTGGGCGTAGGTGTGAGATCGATCATCTTAACGTGGATCTCTTATTAAGTTTGCTTGCGCCTGACCGTTGTGAACATCTATGCGTCACCCTTACTCGGCTATGTACAGTTGCAATACTGACAACCCTGACACAAGACCGGCATGGGGAAAAGACAGTCGGAAGCGGTAGCAGGGCGGGTACATTTTAACAGAAGCGGGCCAGCGGGGCGTGCGTGAGCAACGCATGCGTGGTGACGGCGCAGCGTGACCGACATTCCGTTAAACAAGTGATTTGGAGGAACGAATCCGTGTTCCGCGGCAGAGGGCAGCACTTGTCCTTATGGGGCCCGTGGATAATGTGTGGACAGTAGGGGCCACAGTTTACAGCAAGTGGTCACCTGGATTTTAGCAGATGACCTAATGGACCAAATTCGAGTGGTTTTCAAATGTCGTTTGGTTTTATTTAGTAGCACAACTTTTTAGGTAAGTGGCTTGCATCTGCATTTTACAGAATTAGAGCAGATTTAGGCGAAACACTTGTTTGGAGTCCAGATGGAGGGTGTGTAAATGAGATTGATAGTTAAGTCACCGAGAGCTCTGAGCTGCCGGACGTGGGTGTCATTTAGGGACACCTTTTCCGTCAGTAGAATTGGGGCGGCTAATAAAGCAGCAGGTTAGGAGGCCGGAGTAGTGGGTAGACTGTGAGTGGTCCGCTTTGGAACGGTAGCGACTCCGCTCTGTGAAGTTTTCATAATGTTGGGACTTGTTTGGGGCCTGATTCATTAGTTGCCTCTAACTTATTGGCAGTTTCAGATGATAGATCAGTTTTTGACGTGGCCCCATCTTGTTGGTGTCCGTTCTGTTTTGGCCCTCAACCTTTCGGTCTTTCATCCTCTGCTATTCCAGAGTCGACTCTGAGGTTGGTATGAAAGCCGGAGAGCAGAAACGTTTCAGCCGATGCGCAATGGGATACCGAAGCACAGACGCCGAAGAAACCAGATTATTGATTTGGCTTATGCCAAAATTCCCGCGAAACGACCTAACCTGACGTACCGAACTGAGCTGCAGACTAAAAAAATGACAGCGCCTTATTCAATTTCGTGGGTCACATTTCTCGTATGCGACGTGTAAGGTTGTCGTTGTGTCGCTGTCGTGACAATTGGTCTGTGGGCGCTTCTGTTTTTGTTGCGCTTACTTCGCTGGGACTCACGAGTTTTGCTTTCAATTTTCCTTTTTGCAGACCTTTGTGTTAGTGCATGCAAGACTTAAACTCAAAAGATCAATTGAGACGGGATATATTAGCAGTTGCCTTGTACCATGGCAATACATGAATGCAGTGTTACATCCCCTCTGGATTAGTACCGGTTTTGTGAAGATTGAAAGTGATGGTCAAAAGAGTCCCCAATAGGGTGTTTATCGGTTGCAGTGGTTATACTCAGTGTAACCGGTTATAATGAGAGGGCGTTATACAGTTAATAATGCCCTTCAAAATTGTATTAGATAAGAAGTGAGGTGGCACTTTTTACGGAGATGGAATATTGTTAGTCGTAGTTTGGTGAAGTAGAAGACGTATCCGCGCAAGGTTGATTTTGCGTGGCTCGTTTCATGCAATGCCTGCGAGTTGAGCTTATTGCAAGACGCCCATATAGTAGCGTTCTATCGCCTCGAGCGGGAGATAGGTGTTTTCCCGCATATCCTTTCGGCGGAAATAGAGTAGCTGGAAGGCAACAAGTATAGGGGGAGACTTGAAGCTGAATTTTAGGATCTGTATACTCCCGTAAAAGCTTTTTAGGTTAGCCTACACAAAATACAAAGGTTGAATAATTCTGTCCAAAGTGGGAAGAGTAAAGCATCGGCTGTCGAACTACGGACATTTTCGTTGAACGAATAACGTACATTTTCATGTCATGCTTGAAGCACTAGTTCATTGGAAAGGTCATCCTCCATAGCCCACACCACTGCAGTGGGGTGGGAAGTAACCAGCGGCCATAACCCTGAGACTTGAATTCGGGCATAAGCATGCGAAATCTTACTAGGCCAGGTGTGGTGACGGGCCGGGCGATGGCTGGTTGCTGTCTGACACCAAATTAACCGGCGAATCCGGGATTCGAACCTCCGACTTTCTTTGGATGACACGGTTAATCCACTATAACAGCGCTGGCCACATCCCACCATTTTGGGTTTGTATGTACAATTATCACATGCTGTTGGATGCAGTAACCAGGTTTCCTTTCTCTTGCACATTGCAGACCAGAACGGTTACGTTCTTCGGTGGAGCCTTGACCTCGTGCATGCTGTGAACGTGTAGCGTTGGGTAGTATTAGTGTCAAGATTTTCTCGCCTGGCCTAAACCGCACTTTTGTTTTGTACCTTTGAAGAAGTATATTCCCTCGAAAAGTTGCTGCTGAAGTATACCGAAGACGTTGACTCTTGTTGAAAATGTTTCGCGACTTGATAAATAAAGGAAAGGAGATAGCCGATAAAGTGTATGTCTAGATGTTCCTTAACTATTCTTTGCAGTACGAACATAGTAATGAATTTTACCGAAGTGGAAACCAAAGTCCGGGAGGCAACCAGTGATGAAGCCTGGGGACCACATGGCCGTTTGATGAACGAGATTGCAGAATACACGTATTGTCATAGTACCTATGTGGAGGTGATGAGTACCTTATGGAAAAGACTCCATACTGAAAATACGAGGAACTGGCGAAGAGTTTACAAGGTTAGTGCATTAGGGATATTTTTAATTCACGTTTCCTGCGGACTAAATTTTCGGTTGTGGTAGAGCTTCCTATTAAAAATGAACCGACAAAAATCAACATCTGAAACTCAAAATGCACATACCTAGGGTTCTTACTGAAAACCACTAGATATATTTTTTTTCTGCAGCAGAAGAAATTTTGGATGCAACGGCGCCACCGACTGCGGCAATAATTGTGCCAGGTAATTTCTCCAAACAACTCGTAGGCTAACTATGGATTCCAATCTGATAACGCAATCAGACCTATTCTGTAACAAATTAAATTTTCGAAACAAAATAGCTCCGACGGAGTTTTTGTGCAGGTTAAAGTTGCAATGAAA
>LUCM01008905.1:0-11738 GCA_008360955.1 Fasciolopsis buskii | reverse complement strand
AAACACGTGCGTTTGTACAGTTAGACTGTGTTCCGTGTATTGGCTGCAGTAGCATCTTATCTTTTCCCGCCTGTGTAGGTCCACTCCCTGTTCCCTTTGAATATTTACTCCTTTTATAGCTTTTAACTGTGGGGAAAGGCAGCGGTCATTGAGGCTTGCCTTGCTGTTCAACGCCGAACGTCGATGATGATGATGCTCCTTCACATCTCCTAGCTACCGTTAGGAAAGCATTTAATTCGTCGTTGTCGTCCCCATCTTTGAGAAAAACTCGAGCTCCAACCATGCTAGCCACAGGAATACAAGCCCAATTCCTACAGCGCCCATGCTTCAGTCGTCGCAATTCTTCTCGAGGAACGGGCTGCTTTGCCCCGGCCTTGGATGATTCGATCAAATTTCCGTCTTCCAGTTTGTTTTAGATGGCAATTTTACTTTTCAAAGTCCAGCGACCACCATGTTCTGGGACAGTCGCGTAGACTATGAGTCCATCAATAGGTGTGCGACGTGGTACCGTTTTTTGAGAATTGGAGTACCTCAGAAGTATGTCGGTGCCAAAGAGGAAGGGCCAAATTTTTCATCCAGTAGAGCACGGTAAGGCTGCCCTGTATCCCATTTACTTTCAAAGTTGTCGTAGAGGATGTTCTACGGATAGATTGCTCTGGTCATTTGGACGGTGGAGTTGAACTCCTCTCGAGGAACAGTCATTGTTGCAGGGTACGCCCAACATATCGTCTTGCCAATGACAGAGGGACAACCATTTCAAAAGGTACAGAACCGCTTGGCGATCGACGTATCCAGGTATATTATGTGTCTTTAGAGTACGAGATATTTCTTCAAGCCTGAATGCAGACTGTTCCAGCCCCCACGTGTTGTGATGATCGGTTATAGTTCGGCGTCTGACCACAAGTGACGGTTTTCTAAAGAATGGATGCCTCACAGACTGCAAGAACCAAAGCAGATGTTTGATTTTGAGAAACTTGTGAAGCCCATGACGGTTGCTATCTTCAGGAGGAAAACGTGCAATGGAACGGTCTGTAAACCTCTAACGTGTTTTCTAATCATTCCGGTTTGCTAGAAAATGGCAACACAATCGCCACTGTTCACGGTTCACTGACATATACTCAAGTGTCTCCGGCCAGCTGGTTGACGAGTCCATCGGAACCCAACCACGAAGAAGTGAGACACCTACTTTACCTAACTTCGCTGTACATTTTCCCATCCCACGTTGCCAAGTCATCTGTTGAACCCCTACATGGCTTTTTTCATTCCTTGAGGGAAACTAAAAGTAGAACACGATATAGTGCGCAAGTGTTCGTCATACGCAATACTTGATCCAACCCGCGTGGTCTACTAAGCTTCATGCGCTTAGATAAGGTATTCTCATGATTGGCATCTAATAATAGAATCCTCACCTTTGCATCACTCATCGGTCACTTTATCCGATCTTGGCGGTACTATTATTATTATTATGTAGTCATCGGTGATTGGAAACCTTCAAACGATGAACACGTTCCATACGGATAATCCATGCCTCAGAAGCATACAACAGAGCTGAATGCATTGCGGCACAGTACATACGACCTTTCAACTTCAGTGAAATATCAAGCCTGCGCCACAAGTGCTTCAGTCCAGCGTAGGCTGCCCGAGCCTTGGATATACGCATATTTACCTCCACTCCCGAGCTACCATCGTTCGACACGCACCTACCAAGGTAGGTGAAACGGTCCAAAGTCGTTAGTTCCTCTCCATCCAATATCAAGTTCGGCGCTGCTGTCATCCAGTCCTGCAACAGTACTTTACACTTTGAAGGTGCAAAGCACATGCCGAACCGAGAAACCGATCTCGACAGTCTATCTAGTGCCCGTTGTGCATGGTCCGCAGACTCGAACAGGCATACGACGTCGTCTGCCTAATCTAGGTCGCACAGATTCCCTCCACTTCCCAGTTCGACTCATATATCCCGGAGATCTCCCAAAGCATCTTCCATCACCTCGTCCATGACGAAGTTGAACAGGAAGGGAGAGATGGGACACACTAGTTGAACATCATCAGCAACGTTCAGCGTTAAACGGCAAGGCAAGACTCATTGGCCGCTGCCTTTCCCCAGAGTTACGCTTCTATAAACAGTGAATATTCAAGGGGAACGGGTGGTGGACTTACATAGGCGGGATAAGATCAGACGCTGCTGCAGTTAACCCAAGGACCACAGTCTAACTGTACAAACATACATTTTAATCATTCTGATTGGACACAAAATGGCTACATGATCGCTTTTGTTGAACGCCTCTAGTCGTTTCGAATGAACATGATAGTTCACCGCATGCTCCCGTGCGACCATGTGCATGCAAGTACAGCGCTCGCAACAGGTTCACGAACTTTCGTAGCGTACTCTTTTGGGTGAGAGCACGGAGTCAAAATTACTATTCAGGTCGAGGAAGTCTACGATCTTAGAATTGCGGTATTTGTGGCGCGTTCCGAGTAACTGCCGGAACGAATACCTGGTCAATGCAGTCTTGACCTGAACAAAATTGGGCCTGATTTTTACGGGTGTCAATCCCGCGAACCGATGTCAAACGGCACAGCTCTATTGAGACTAACACTTTAGTAATTGTCGAAATTGAACTAACTCGACGGTGATTACAACAATCACTCGTTGTGTCTTTCTTGAAATTGGGTAAGATCAATGACTCATTCCGCGATGATGAAATGCGTTCCTTGTTCCAAATATCACAAATCACCTAGGTAACTGAATTTAACAGAGGTTCTCTACTCGATTTGAAAACAACTTTAGAATGTTCGACGAGACCAGCTGCCTCTCCTATCTTCAGAAGTCTGACATTCAACTTTGACTCGATCTGCGTTAGGGGGTCAAGAGACACCTCGCAGGTATTCACAGCTGCAGAAGTACGCCTCAGTTCGCTAGCGTGCGGCCGGTTAAACTGGTCTTTAAAGTGTTCATCCTAAAGATCCAGTCCCTTTTGTTTACCGTGGATATGCTCTCGAATTCTATCGCACACGACCCCACTAACCAAAGTTCTCCATACACCGGTGTTGTGCATAGGTTTAAACGGTCCTAGACTGTTAACTGAAGCGGTCGCTACTTCCAACTCTTCGATTACATTAACCCACCAGTTCTTAAGGTTATTTTTAAAGCTTATCGTTAATTGACCCTGCAGCTATCGACGCATCTTATTCATCTCCTTGCAGTAAGGCAGCTGGCCTTTTTGCGACTCTTGTGAGATACAGGGTCTTTGATGAAGGCTAGTTCTAGGACCACAGGCGAAACATGTTTTCATACCAGCCACCCACTTGATTTCGCTTCAGTGCTAGTCCACATTGCCGTTCGTCGGATAGTTTCTGTTCACAGCCGTTACGAACAGCCGAATGAGGCAAACGTTCCACGGCCAATTGGGCTTGCTGTCTGCGTCGATGATCGTCGAGCTAAAGCAAAAATCGCATTACAAATAACACGTTTTCCGATTTGACGAGCGCGGTCTAGTAAGATCTACAGTACTGGACAGCATCGCGCCGACGGTAGCCTAATGCAATACGATCGATCTTATTCAGACCATCCGTCTAGCTAGAGTGCCATGTCCCTGCGCGACGCGACCTGTGTCCGAAATGTATTCTGGACGAATAAATTATTGTCCGCGCAATACTGAGGAAGCCGTTCCCCGTTATCTGTTTGCCGCTGAAGCGAGGTGCAGGGTCCACCTAAACACGCTTCTGATACACTCATTTTTCCAATTTTTACATTAAAACCACCCGGCGCCACTGCAGTGTCAGAGCCTTTGCTCTTCCAAACAAGAGTAACAAGCTCGCCATAAAAATCCTCTTGCGTCAGCACTGCAGTCCGTTAGGGCGTGTGCCAGGATGACAAAAAGCTGAGTTTAAAACTGGTATCCTTCCGGGCAGCAACTGATCCGTGCAGTCTGACGTTGCACAAATGACTCCTAACTAGGATGCGGTCTTAAGGGGCCGTTTCAACCTTCTCACTCTAACCTATTTCTACCTCGGGTTGATCCACATTTTGAGTTAATTCGTCTCCCGAAGTTTGCAGATAACTTGACAAGACAGTAGGCGCAGTTAGTTGAATTATCCCGCTCAAATCCGGATTTTGTGTTTCACTGATGCATCAGACATCGATTGAGTATGAGTTTAGCTTCATAGCTAAACACTCCTGTTGGTCAGTCTGCTAGAAGGAACGTGCATACTGAATGAACCAAAATTCAGGGGCTCACGGAGCCTGAGAAAATGTGAGCTAACAGACTGAAAACCACCAACTAAACTACTTGACAATAAACCGTCGCGAGTACCGGGTGTGTTATCAATGGAGATACCACGGGTAGGCAGAAGGGGCAAACAGATTGGGTTGGAGACAAAGAGACAGGTCGAATAAAAGAGAGGGAACTCTGAGCAGTAGCATACTTATCCTTACCCACCCCACCAGCGCTCGATGCAATGGGCAGCGCGGTCCTGATTATCCTGCGCGACGACCGATGCAGTATGGAATTCTTTGTAAGCGTGTAACTCATGGAGAATAATGGACGGGTATTGCTAGGGAGTCCATCCGCTTAGTAGAAGGACGATTAGGGTTCTCAACCAAGGCCTTTCGTTCTCACAAGAACCTGACCGCAAGGCACCGGGGAACAGCTGAGTGGGCGCCCATCTACTTGGATCAATTAGTCTTCCACTCATTTTTCCGACTGAGCTGCTAACTCAGATCAACCCCAACTTGGAGGATCAGGAGACTACTTCGTCCGACCTCTACCCATTGACCTTCCTTGCATGATTGGATCTTCCGATTGAGATGATCCATCCTGCATAGCTCGTTGGGTCATGGTGTCTTGGAAGCTCTCGAAACTGTTCTGGATATTTTCTTCGCTTTGACAGGTGCCCTTCATTGGTGGTTCAGGCATTCCTTCTCTGACTTTTACGCTCACTCTTGTTTGTCCTCTCTGGTCTTTTGCGTATGTTGCTTATAATCGCCATTCCTCCACCTACCGCTGCTCTTTTTTGCCCGTGCTGTTCAAGGCTGGACTGATCGTCGTCGCCTGAAGTCTGTGATTTGTCCTACAGGCACAAGAAAGCTATTTGTGTCTCTCTCCTTCGTTTGTGCTCCCCTTCCTCCTGACCGGGACCCAAGAGCTACGGAATCTTTCAGGGTGCAGACATGGAGTGCTACGGCTCAGCGGCACAGTCTGTGTTCCGACCGTAGAATTCATTGCACTCAAAAATTTTCTGAAGACCAAGATGTCCTTGGCTCTTTGTGATAAAATGTTTTAACCCTCATGCCTTCCCGCTTTACTCAGTTCTATTTTTACGCTGTTACTTTTGCATCATGCTTGGCTGCTGTCCGGTATATATATAAATTCTGCAGCCTTGAGTACATTTACAATTATCTGATACCCTGGCCCGTGACATCCACTCTGTGTCGGGTTCTTACATATGTACGTTTTTCCCGTTGTTATTTGTCCCCTTTATTTCCGTGATTACTGCCACTTCCGTTTCGCTTTTACCTTTTGCCCTCGTTCCCTTCTCAGACAACATTTCCGTTTTATTGCCGTCGATGCATGCACACTCTGACCGTTCACTTTCTTCCGGTCACAAATGGTTGTCGGAGCCTGCACTAGTCGACCTTTTGTCTCGTGCCACCAAATTAGCTCTCGTATTAAGGAGCGAATGGATATCCGTGCAGTCTGCGTTTTTCTGTAATCCGTTAAGATCTGGTTGTCCTAGCTTGGTAGTCCTCCTGTCTTTCACCTAATTCAAGGTTTACCACTGGCCCAACTGACGTTTTCCCCTGAGGGTTATTCGTATGAGCTTTTGCGAGCCGGTCAAGCACGGCTTTGCTTGTCATATTGGCAGTAGGCCTCACACAAGCCCCTTCTTGCGTCCGTAGGGACAATTTTTTACACGTATCAAATTACACCGCTGTATTCGCCCAGACATTGTCTCTGAGGTGAAGAGCAGTCCATTTTTCACAAGACTTTGTTGCCGCTTCATTAGATTGTCTGGAATCCCGTAGACGGTATGCACTCCTTTTGGATAGCCATCCATTCCAGGTCCAATTTCTCATCTCACTTTGATGGCGACAGATACTGAAACATGAAAGCGTTCCCATGTGAAACGAAGGTTGGAAGTATATACCACAGAAGCTTGCCAACAACTACCGCTTGTTGCTTTACCCCGGTGTACACCGCATCCGTGTTTTGGTCCGACGTCCACTTAAATGGAGCCACATTCTGTGGCTTAAATAAGTCACCAGGAGGTCGGCTTCATCGCTTTATGACCCTGATACTAAGGAAATGCGGCTTATTAAAATGTCCAGATAGTGTCTTTTCGTGCTTCCTTCCATGGCCACATTTGCGAGTCTACGTTTTGCTGAAAAAGCCGCCTGGCCCGAGACCCGACGGACCACACAAAATCTTCAAGCATTTGCTCTAGTCATTGCGACGTCTCTTCCTATTCAACCAGCCACAGAGAAGCTGATCTTAGTTTTTTCCACCCTACCTCTGAATCATTGGCGTGGCTAACCGCTAAACCTATTAAAGGCAAGCGGCATCTTGTTTGAAGAAGGGACAAAAAGCTTGCACGCGATGTTCCGTGTAAGGCTTTACGATGGCCTTAAACAGGGGCATAAAAATCTCCGACTTGCAGTAGGAGAAGCTTGACCTTAGTCGAGGCAATTCACCTCTGACTTTTGAAGCAGCCGCGGCGCATCGGTCCGACAATTTGAAGACTGTGGTAGTGATTGTTTTTGAGTCTTTTTACTTGCTAACGGCATTCACAGCAAACGGACCCTGGAGATGCGACACATCATTGTGTGTTTGCATTTGGGGCCATTTAACGTTAGTCAGCGCAATTGTTCCATGGTCATAGATCCAATTACCTTGACATCATCGGCGAATGAGCAGCTGGGGAATCCGGGTTTTCTATTTCTATACGTATATATATTTAAATAGGTGGGCTGGCTAATCTAATGTATGGATTGTCTGCGCTGTGAATAGACAGAATGAATCGGTATTTGGTAGGATCGTCTACACTATGAGTAAGGAGAATGAGCCGGTATTTAATAAGAGGAACGGGAATAACTTTTGCTGATATAAATGATGATCGAACTACAAAGACAGATGCACTAGGGATTGACTAAATTCTACTTGGAAATCAAGGATTATGTTTCACTCTGCGAGGCCGTGCCTTTCTCAACAAGAACTGGTAGGGGCCAGTGGGTATGGTAGATACAAACGGTCACTGTGAAGAGAGAAGATACCAAATAGGAGTCGATATTCGTGGCGATAGTTTGAGGTCTGAATTGGCCAAAATGAACAGATACCGATGAGGTGTGAGAAGGAAAAAATCCAAGAGGTTTGCCTTATTTCGTCTGGAGTATATTGTTTGGGTTCGTCCGAAACAAGGTGATCTCTACGGGCCAGTCATTTGCAAGAAGAGTTAATTAAAAGTGAGGGTGAGCGTGATAGTGAATATTTATTTTAGAAGACGATGGCCGATTGTGTCTGGCGTGCCGTTCTGGCAACGGTGTTGAAATTAGTTAGGTGAGTGGGTGGCAGGGAGCTGTGAGTGAGCTACCATATGCGCAGTTAAAACGATAAATTTTATGGATATGAAGTCAGACTATTGAGCGATAGGTGCCGATTTTGCAGGCAGATGAACGGTGAGATGCATCCGACGTGGAGCTGCACGTAACTAAGTAGCATGCGCTGGTGCCAGAGCTCCGTTTGAAGTGGAAGAGACTGGGTTGATTCCTAATGACATGAGTAGAGAGATTTACTTTCCTTTCCGCAATGATGGAAAAGGTGATATCAGTGCGTTTTTCGAAAGCCCAATCCAGTTTCATACACTCGATCCTCAAGTGGGTATGGGTGGTATAGGTTAACGAGAAATGGTACGGTAACTACTCTACGAACTTCGTTTTAAATGCAATAGATAATGGTGACGGAATGCGCAGCTGATGGGGGAGTTTATGCCCTGGTGGCGAATATCCAACAATAACGAAGTTCGCTCTAACAGAACTCTTTGGAACAGCGAGAATTATAACAGAATCCGCACTCCGGAAAGAATGCGGGAGTTTGTTTCTAACACGAGGTGCAGAGACGCATCCGTCCCTGAGATAATGTTGTTAAAGAATACCAGGTTTGCTTTTATGCGTTGAGCCACAAGGGATCTAAATTCAGCGAATCACAGCGTTCCATGTAATTCAGGCTTGTAGAGTAATCAATTAACTGCCTGGTAAAGACACTCTGGACGTTTTCAATCGCCACTCTGTCGCATTGCCCCATGTTAGGGCAGATTAGAGAGCAATGCTGTAGAATGGGTCTGACATGGTTCATAAAAAGATGCACTTTGCTTTCGTTCAAATTCGGAGTTCTCTGTAACAGCCCCACTAATTTATTTGCTTTCGCCACTTGTGCGACAGCACGCTCCAAGAAGTTTAAGGTGCAAGAATAATTTAGGCCTAGGTCCCGAACTTGGTGATTAAAGGGGATGGTTTGGGTTCTAAGCTTGAAGTCTCTTAGGGGTATAACGCATTTGTACCCCATGACGCTGCTTATTTCAGCGGAGAATTTCATCATCCAGTCGTTCGCCCGGGAGTTGAGTGACGCTTAATCCTGCGACGAGATACTTGTTGTGGTCTCTAAAGCTTCACGGCGAAAACGATGTTCACAATTTTGATATCGTCTGCAAAGGGAAACGGGGTGCTGCTTCGAATAACATCCAAAATATCATTAACTTACCAAATGAAGAGCAGTGGGCCCAGGACGCTGCTTTGGATCACACCGCAGGACTTTAATTTAGATTTATATATATAAAGCCACTTACTTGCACTATCTGTCTTCTAAATAGCAGATAAGATGATAACCACGACAGCGTTGGATCAACATTACCCTAGGATGCCATTTTATTTTGCAACCTAGGGAAAACTACGGAAAGCTTTCGACATGTCCTAAATGATTGCTATGACTGACCACGAAATACTCACGGCCTCGCTGATAGCGTTCAAGCAGCCAGTCATGCAGGTAGCGCAGAATTTCTTACGAAGGATTCTACGCTGTCCACGGTTACCAAGTTCATGTTCCAAAATTTAGGCTATAAAACCATTCTTAATCAGACGTCTCATTTTCCTGGAGACCGTAAGGCTGGAGTTTATTGGGCGGCAGTTTGCAGGGTAATCGCGGGTATTTTCCACCGTGCTGGGAAGGTGTGGCACTGAATGGACAAGTTGAAGGTATTTGCCGACAAAATTGGGATATCGCTCCCACCTAATGCGAAGGCATCAGAAGGTAATGAATCAGGTACAGAGTGGTTTCCAGTTTTGGTTTTTACCAGCAGCTGGGCTACGTCCTTCAGAAGAAATACAACTGTTGATTACGACTCTGTAGTCAAGCGAGATTGGCATGAGGTAGAGGGATTGTTATCGTTTACCAGAGCAGGTGCAAAGGATTCATCAAAAGATTCTGCAATCTCCTGTGGGTTGCTTACATATCTGTAGTTTTGAATGATATTCGGGACTTGGGTAGCTGAGGACCCTGAAGCAGTTCTGTGTTTAGGCTTTTTGTCCGTGCTTTAGGGTTCGGCTGGTTCAGAGCTTGCAGCTCCTACCCTTTGCCTCTGTGGTCCAGTAACGTTTCTAGAATTTTAGTTTATCGATTAATTTACAGAAACAACGAAAAATCTTTCGTTCTAGAATAGGTCCACTGCAGTTTAGCGAGCCTACAGGTTGTTCTGTCACAATGAGTTCCTTTGGGCGGCATGCCTAGAGTGTGGAGCGGAATGGTGGCATCAAGGCACTTGTGCAGTTTGGAGTGGAACTGATCAGCGGCCGTTTGTAATTCAGTTGATAAAAAACATGCATCGCATTTGGAATTACGAATTGATTCCAGTCAGCTCTGAAATACGACCATGGGTTAGGTGAGGGGTGCCTATTCAGAAGAGCAATGTAAACGAACAGCTAACAGGCGAATGATCACACCCAAGTAGACAAGATTTAGTGGACGTTTGAACGTCTGTTAAGCCTAACAAGTCAAGAACATTTAGGTTTCTTTTTGTATTAGTTACGTGTTGGGTCAAGTCGCCATGAAGGATGCATTCAAGGAAAGGGAGCAAGTAATTTGAAGCTGAAGGCTTGGACTAGCATATTCCAGGCGTGTTGAAATCTCAAGCGAGAAGCTTGGGACTTGGTGGGCCGGAAGCACTATTCTTTTGTTGTTATCATCAAAAAGTCGTTTTAGCAAGAACTAGGGGGGCGGTAGATGCGTCCAACAAGAAGGTCTTCATTTTCCATCTCAGCTCCAACCCAGACGCAATAGTGGATTGTGTTTAGCATGTTATCCTGGGACAAAGCAGCTGATATGGATTCTCCGACGTAGACAAGGCAGCCACCTCCACGCTGGGCTTCGCGGCGTTTCCTGAAGGATTTGTAGTCGGGAATTATTATGGCGTTGTCAGGAGTGTGATTGTAAAGCCACGTCTCGGTGATAAGTAAGAAATCAAAGTTTGGCCAGAGTATGGGAAGACGGATACGTTTGATTTTCTTTAACACGGAGCGTACATTCAATACTAGTACCAAAAATTTTCCTGAGCAACCCTTTCTGCTGACCCATGTCATGGTGACTGAAGCTGGGTTCCTCGTTTACTGACCGTCTTGGAGAGGATCAGCATTCTTAGGTTCAACCAATTTTGTTTCATTTGGGGCCTCGCTTATCTGGAAGATTGTTGCATCAATTGAGTGAGGAATCTTCGTCCCAGGGCAGCATGACTGGAAGTAGACGGTAGATGATCTGTCAGGCGAGGTTGGTGTGACTTCTGGTAGGTGGTTCACTCGTGGGCCGGGGTAATATAATCCGTCCTTCTTGCATTCAGACACAGGGGACATTTTCAACATGGTTATGTTTGCCATCCCACATTCTGTTACATAGAAAAAGTAAGGTGGGCCATATGCAGGGGAGGTAGGACAAGAGCTTAGTTTAATGACAAAAAAAGGTTTGTCAGAATTGGCCAAGAGTTGTGAAATGGGCGACTTGTTGGGGTATTAGGGAGATGCCGGTAATCAGACGGAACCAGTGAACTTGGTTTATAATTCACACGGTTTTCGCGTTGAAAATGCTTTTTTCCCGTTGTACGTTGGTTGGCATCCATTGAGTTTTCTGTGGGGCTAGGTGCAGCGCGATGGAGTGGTACATGACGGTATCCCAAGAAGGTGGCGGGCAGATACGAGTTTGGCCAAACATTTGTCCACGCAGGGGAAACTGTGCATCTATTGCGGGGTGTGAAAGGTGGAAACCGGAGGACTTTAATGATATAGTCTGCCTTCGATATCTTGGTAGGTATGAAGTTATAGGGGCTGTTGGTTTATTTGCTAAAGTGGTGCTGAACTCTGGGCCAGCTTTTCTTAGTTGTCGAATACGAGGTGCGTTTTCTGGCCTCTTGGTCGTAGATAGCACCAGTAGCGACCCTTTCAGCGACAACTTTGGGGTGCATTGAGTGGGCTGGAATCAAGGGGGGAGAGGAACAATAGGACCAGATTTAAAATTGGCGGGTAGGGTAGGCAGGCTGGATGCTGTGACCATAACGACCACATCAGTTGCAGAATTCTGCTAGGATTTTGAAGCTGTTTTAGAGGACTGCAGT
This sequence comes from Fasciolopsis buskii, assembly GCA_008360955.1. Lineage (NCBI taxonomy): Eukaryota > Metazoa > Platyhelminthes > Trematoda > Plagiorchiida > Fasciolidae > Fasciolopsis > Fasciolopsis buskii. The sequence continues at coordinate 92 of LUCM01008905.1, read as the reverse complement.
GGATGGTTCAAGGTGCAATTTTTTACGTGGAGGTTGGATGGGATGTGAGGAGAGTGACTTGTCTAAGTCAACTTCAATTTTAAGAGGGAGTT
>LUCM01008904.1:0-10504 GCA_008360955.1 Fasciolopsis buskii | reverse complement strand
CATCTGTCGGAAATGTTTTGCTAACGTAAAGAGTTTACGTGCTTTGGTCAGCGGTAGATTTCACTCTAAAATGCCTATCAAGCGAGACCGAAGCAATCAGAATACGGTTTACATACACTATCAACGAGCATAGCATAGGATTTGCTTTCGGATCCAACGTTTGCAGAAGTATCATTCCAGATTGGAAGTACTTCCCTGGGCAATCAGTTACCAGCGGTCATTTGTGATGAACTGTTTATTTATCTGTCCAATATTTTGCCGTTGAACTTAATCCTTGATGGTTATTTTCTTCTACTTTCACTAAAATGGACGTTGTGGTAATCAAAAGGAAATCTCCTCGTTGAGTTTGAATTGAATTCCCCTTTCTAAAGACAAAACAATACTCCTACATGTGTGTCATATTCCTTGAAACGTTTCCGTGAACAGAATCTATTGATTACAAATATGCGTGCAATTAAAGAAGCAACAAGGCCTCGAAATATTTCCCTGATCTGAGATATTCTTTTGTGATTAAGTCAACTACCAACCAGAATATCAATAGGTGCTTGTTTTTATTGAAGTAGCGATAACATGGTCCACAGGCACACTCCAGCATTAAAATCCCCCTTCACACATTCATACAAACTATTTCTACCGATTTACTTCACAAACTATTTGGGAAAACCAAGCACTTTTCTCGTTCAGTTTATCGTTCGTCTGAATCCGTATAAAGGAATTTAAGAAAGGCGGCTCTGTATACTTAGTGGAATGATTAGATCATCCATGTTCTTTAACTCTCGGGATCCAGTGTATTACATGTCACATCGTTTATTCACATATAATCGCATGAATGGCTGATGTGAGTGGTTGGTGATGGGAAAGTTGGGTCCAATATCAGCCATTTGTAACGTGACCTGTCAAATCTCACCGAACGAATAATGATGCGCCAGTGCTGGGGTTAAGAGCCCCATCGACTCAGTCATGTCCGTTGTTTTCCTGTCACACTCTCGAATATTTCAGTGGACATTTCTAATTCTGCTCTTTGCTCCCATGTCGGAACGTCGCTTGTACAATAAAGCATGCAGATTCTGTACGTTAATCAGGTATGACTTAGAAGTTACAGTAAAACAGCATGTATTCTTGCCTCTCGTTTTTTGCCAATATCCGATTATCATTGAATTGCAGAAACTTGATCTCGTAACACAATGACAGAAGTCGCCAGAGTGGTCAGTGTCTGTATCTAGGCTGTTTTTGTAAGGTTTTACTTTAACAGGGGTTATCATACCGAATGAAATTAATTCATACAGAATATTTTCGTGATCTATATTTTCCATAATCCCCATAAACCCCAGGTGACATCTGAACACTCCTGTGTTCTGTTTCCGTCCGACTTGGGGATTAATAAACAAATTATTCCAGTCAAGAAAGTGGTGCTTATGTTGTATACAAAGTACACGACGAGGTGTATATCGAGCTGCTTAGTCAGCCGAAGTGTATTTTTTCCTTCTTATACACGCAACCATCAGTGATCAAGAAATTTTTCAGTGTTTTGTTCTTGTCAACCTGATTACTTTCTCTTCACTACTTACTCAACTCTTCTGCTGTAATCTTTGTCTGTTGATTTCTTCCCTTCTAGTTTACCTGGTACAAAGGTAGCGTCCACGTGGCCGTTCGTCGCGAATTTGTCGAATACGCGCTGAATAATCCAAAAGGTAAACAGGTATATGAAATGCTTCGACAGTATGAACTGACAACCGGAGAAGCTCACATGCCGGATGAGACGTACTACTCCACACTGAACCACAATCCGACCGTATTTCCCATTCCCGGAGCATTCACCGGCATGCACGAGGAGCATGTGGCAATTCCGCTGGCAAGAGCAAAAATCTGGACCGATTCGAAGATACCATGTAGAAGTGGACAGTGGCGTCGTTCCATCTGCATTTTCGGTCTCGCGGATCTACCTTACCTTTTCTCACAGCCTCACTTTTTCGCGAACAAATTTCTACCAAACTTGGAACCGTTGGTTTACGATATTCTGGAATGGTGGTATTACACCAAAGTTCGTAATGAGAGCACATATAGTCAACTGGCAAAGTCTTTTAATAGTACCTATTACCGTTCTTCCCCTTATACTAAGCAACATTTGTGATCATGTCATTATTAACAGTTGAATGTGAATAATGTTTTTCCGTTACAAGGAACGTCAGATGCTTTTGAGTTGAATCGAATTCCACGAAAACCACTTTACTTGTTCATGATATACGTTTGGGTTTTGTTATACAACTTCCTCACTCAAGTTTCCTGATATCGGTTTTTTCACAGCGAAACCGAGATTCTTTTCCGCACATTTTCGTTTCCAATGAGCAGCCTCAGTCTCATGGCGATTTTAGTGCAAAACCCATTTCAGTCCGGTGTTGAAGAACCAAGTCGGACAAGATGCTGAAAATTTCTTCGGCTTAATCTATCCAGTACGAAATCGGAGATGGATTTGTGGGGACCATGTTTGACTATGCTCATTAGTTTACCAAAACACCTAAACAAATGACCAGACCATCGCAGTTTAGCATTAGAAAGGTTGTTTGCAGTTTGATGCCACAGAGTTGCGGGTGCCGTTTGTCCGCCTGCTAAAATGTTATTTGGGGTTCCGCCACTTGAAACGTGCAAAACTAATTGCTCTATTTGCGGACAGCTGGACCCACAGCAACGGCAGCAAAACTCGGTATCCGTGCCCCTTTAAGTTTTGCGTATAACAACCAAAACATTTTATCAGAAACATGAATGTGTCGTTCACAAGAATAGTGTTTCTTGAAGTTCTCGAAAACGTTGCAACTTTGGCTGACTGCAGGTACATTTAGTACACACGAGCAAACAGTTAGCACCCACTAGTAGGGTTGGTAAACTGGTGGGCTCTTTCGCTTCACTAAATTTTTGCAATTTCCAACTAGTTTGTTTATTTATGAATCTTGTCTTCCTCAAGAATGACTGTGAATTGTTCCAGAAGAAATGAAGGCAGTAACTGCGTGCTTCTCAATGACACTGTTCGCAATAGTGTACGTTTTAGAGAGTCTTGCGATGGCATGAAGAGTAAGATGTTAAAGATAAAGGATAATCCAACTCCAGCATCAATGAGGTCAGTTTCGATAACCATAATGAAAACGATTGTGCGATTCACTGTTTGGTTTTCCGCACCTTTTCGTCGTCACTGCTATTCCTGTCTATTTTCATTTGGAAAAGTTGGTTAACTGATTTTTGGATTTTTTTATTCTAGGTAAGTTTCAGTACTCCTGTCAACTATACTCCGTGGACGAACTTTTTGTGATCTCTCAGTTTCAACTTCCACAGAAAATGATTTGCGAAGCAGTGCTTTATAGCGTGCTCATAAACTTTCCGTGTCTTTGGAGCTTGATCCCAAACTATTAACAGTTCTCGAGGTAAACCTATGAATTATCCCAGTCAAATAGCAATCAAGAGTAGTTGAACTGTCCCGCAAAATCTTAATCTGAACACCATAATTCATAATAAACCTCAGCCTACTAAAATAAATGAACGACGAACATAACACCACTACTGTAGAGTTAGTCAGTAGTGGTTGTACAGCAATGCACAGAATGCTCCTTTGCGTTTCCAATGTGAAACTTTTGGGCATCACTAACATCTACACTAAGAAATGGTGAATTAGTGGAAAGAAATGAATAACTATTGTCGGTTGAATTCCTGTGACCTAAATAGTCGGAACTACTACCATAGTTCGAGAATGGTTTGATTTTCCTCAATAGTATCATGGTTAGTTCACTCGGTTTTTGTCTGCTGGGTTAGATTGGGTCATTTCGGAAAACTCACGGAAAATCAGTAAAAACCCCATTTTTATAGGTTATTTTCAAAGAGGCATTTTACCATGGCGTCTTCTGTTAAATTTTGGAAAATTAAGCCTCCCACGGCCGCGCTCCGCATAAGAGAGGCTTGGTTGATCGAGCCCAGATGTAAGGAACTAGACTCAAATGTGTTCCGGTCGAAGTCGATCAGCTTGTTTGTTCATAAAGTCTCATGCATGACGGATTAACCCATAGCTGGATTACGACCAATAGCTGAATCGTCTGTAGAAGCTTATAACCACGGAATTCAGAGTGACATAATTAACGGATATAGCACCACAAAGCGCTAAATTTCCATGGTGCATATATCTGTGCACACTCATCGCATTCCTGGGGAGCTGATGATTTGGTTCATCACTGATCCGTATCTGTAGGATGTGCAACCGCGGCAACTTGAAGTTATCACAATATCGACGACTCACGTGAGACGGTGAATATCGTCCAGTTGACGGAAAATTGGGACCCGTCATAACTGTCAATATCTGACATGTTCAACCACGTAATTTCTGACGGAGAAAGATATAGCACTGTAACAGGGGAAACAACATCGCTGTTCGAAAATAAATTCAAAAGGATATGGGCTACAGTCTATGGGAATGTGCATAGTGGGAGTACCCACGCATTTTGTTACAAAATTCTCGGATGTTAATAGAATAGGTATCGGAATAGGGATCCAGATTAAAGAGCATTATGGCCAATGTGCACGTTTTCCGTGAATTTGGCAACCAAGAGGAGCATTCGTAATAGAATGAATCATCAAGCTCCGTCCCCTTTCTTCGGGGTAGACACCTAGCAATGTGTCCATTTTCTGCTTCCGTGGAAACAGTTTGACGCTCTCTGAATACGAACGAACTAACTGGAAACGCCTGATAAAATTGGCATTGCTGAATGATTTTTTATTTTTTTATATTTTACTTCCTTTATTAATAAAATAACACTGTACATCATTTTTCAGGACGGGTGCCACGGCCAACAGAGGGCGGCCAAATGGGGAAGTTGGCCGACGGGAGGAGGATACGAAAGGGCAAACTTTACGTCCAAACACCATAACCTTATCCATCTGGCCACCGATACCGCCACCACAGAATGATTCTGACAAAATCGGTAGATTGAAATGCTGCTTGGGTTTTTCATAGGGGGGTCAGGATGGTAGAATCCAGTCTTAGTCGCATACAAGTCGCTCCGTAGTTCAAAGCGTGTGTGTAGCAAGTGAACGCGGTAGATTATCTTGTTGCATTCGTGCAGCTGACTGTGGAAGACGGTGGAAATTCCGTGCACATCTGAAAAGCATTATAGCCCGATGGCAAAAGTCAGTTTGTGAACCTAAACTAAGAGGATACTCAGAAAGCGCTTGCCAACAACTGGCATTGAAATAACGTGATTTTTACTCCAGAACAAAAAACGCGTATACAAATTGTTGCATTTAGAACTTGTACTCCCTGAATGTATGGGGCGATTCATTTGTACATGGAACAGTAATTAACAGCAGCCCACATTTTAGCACTCAAGCAGCTCGCAAAGGACTAAGAGAAATCTATCAGTAAGGGTTGATTGCTATGTGTCAGCGGCCCATGGCCATGCAAATCAGTGACGGATAACTGCAACATCATACAGTGAGTTTCAGCAAATCCTTAAAAGATTTCTCGGTGGTGTAATGGTTAAGGCGTTTGATTCAAAGTCGCTAGTCTCGGATTCGCGTCCCAGTTCGGGCGCGGTGGATATTTACTGTCGATGATTCCCAACAAGGATAAAACAGCTGTACATTGTTTCCTTGGTCTTTTAAGAGTGAGTTCAGCGTTGATATCACATGGCGAAAAATTTCATGGAAACGTATTATCCCCTACTACTAACACATAAATAAGAGTGACAATCTAGGTAACCACATCAAAGCCTCTGATGCACGCAGCCTGGACCGTCATCAGAATGAATAGCGCAAACCATGCGATTAGTCTTCCACATACCAAGGACCTATCAGAACCAAGGTACATGCATGCCGAAAACCTGACATCCTTCCATGCGTGTACATTCACCATATGCGCAAATCCACGGTTGTCCATTGGATTGAAGTCTGATAACCAAAGCACGCTTATGTATGCTCCAGGTGGATCAGTTCTTACACAATGATGATGACGGACTCAAGCTTATCAGCGCGGATCCAGCATCTACAGAGCGAGAATTACTGAGATTTAGGCAACTGATTTTGTGGAAAAATCTAACACACGACTGACCATGTTCCCTAACACGAACCTCATAGGAAATATATGAATCATTCTAATTGAAACGTTACAATGGTGCTGATATCGCAATATTTTCGGTTTTGAAAATCCCAGATGAAGTATCCTTAGAGTTCATTCGCAAGCTGATTAGCAACGTGCCAAGAAGAGTAATGGAGTTACAGCCGCTGGAGACAGTGACGGAAACGTGAGATTGTAGCACATGTGCTTCCCGTTTTGTACAAAACGGTTCGTTATTTATGAAATAAACAGCAAATTTTCCTTGCTCACTGACCCGGATTATCACGACTAGTTCTCGATTTGTGTTCGTGTTGTCACAGTCGCTGCCATTCAGCAGATCAGGTAGCCAAATTAGGCATGTGATGAATTGGTATCAAGCGCCCACAAGGACAGCTCGATCGGAATGAGAAGCAGAATGATAATATGGAGCTCAATAACACGCATGGGTGACTCTAAACCGGGCCCCAACATTTTGGTCCTGTGTTATATTTATATTGACCTTAACACTTATACCCATTATTTTGTTGTTTGCTTCTTCGATCATCAACGAGATATTAAATTTAGGCACCGCTATATTACATTCAAAACATTTTTATTCATTTTTTTCAACTGTGAGTCTCTTCATACTCATGTGGACAGTGACAGTTAACCCAGGAAGTGAGCAATTTAGATGGGGTATTTCTATGCCCTGTACAATATATATGTATATATATATCACTTATAAATATATCCAGATTTGATTTTTGTTTGTTGTGGTTTTCTCGTCGGCTCTGGTTGCTTAGTCCTGGATTGCAGTCACTCCAGTGAGTGGTGGTCAGCCGAGTCCATGTGTTAATGCTATTGACTACGTCCTGTGCTACTGTTTTCCGTCTCAGTATTACAATGACAGAATATGCGTTTAATGGCACATCATGCTGGTCTGGTACCAGTTCCACTGTACGTTTAAGGGGGGATAGCGCATCTACTATGGAACAAAGAAAACGATACCGAAAACCCACTCACTAACTAGGGGCTTATCAAACTGAGATGTGAAGTCCTGCAACAAAGATGGGCATTATTGCATCCCAGGAAATAATCAACAGAATTAGCTGATTACAGATGATTATTCTAGTGCTTTTGTGCACTGCGGAAGTCACCGCATTGTCGGCTTACTGTCAGCTGGTGCAGCCAAAAAACCGAAGTGTCGTTTTTGCTGCCTCCAGCGTTTTTGGTTGTTAAAATGTTTTGGAATTCAGTATGGACTGGTTCTAAAATCATCTACGCCTAAGTCAACCCTGTCCAACGTTGACGAGCATACAGTCTTCGGTGTGATATCCCAATGGAAACAGAGAGTAAGGCTGGCACATCACCGGACTAAACTAATCACACATATAAACTTACAAACCCAAGAACACAGGCGAACACGGACAAAGTGGTGCGTTCGGTTTGCTCTGCGATATGTTTGTGCCGACTCAAACAAAGGTAACACCTGCTCTTAGGATAGTGGAATCAGAGTGCCATCTCAGCCACATGCACACACACACAGAGAGAGAGAGAGAGATAAACACTGGGGACTGTACGTTTGTCAAAGTTGGAAAGGGTTGACTTAGGCGAAGAGGACTTTGCCACTAATCCATACTGAATTCTAACAATTTTTAACTGCCGAAAACACCGCCCCCAGCAGAAGTGTCTTTTGCTTTAGTCTAGCTAAATGCCAAAATCCAGATCTAGTCAATAATGAATAGACCAGACCTTCTCACCGACTGCAAGTTCGGTAAATTATAGTAGATGGTACATGAATTTGTAGCTAATTCTAACCGTATCATATCTTTCCAGAAAGATCACTGTCCACTCACCTTTCACTATTCTATCTAGTCTAAAAAAGTCTGATGACTGTTTCTCGTTTGTTGTAACTTCTAGTCTGTCAACGCTGAAGCAGTCGTATTAGTAGTTCCAGTGACGGTGACTCTCACAGGGGGTTGTGGGGTTTTTTCAATTTAAGGAATGTTCCGATTACCGTTAATATATGGTCAATTCCAGAAAGCTTTAGCAAAAAATGATCGTCTTTTCATGCGACTCTCTATTGATTGACTGTGGCGGTAACTAGGATAAATGGGGTTTGTTTCAATGGACGACCGCCTGGTACGCAAGGGACCGTATGTTGTTGTTATCCAAAAAATCTGCGGACGCTTCAGCATTATATCCCAAAACATAAAACAGAAAACGCGAAGAAAGTGGCCCTCACTTTTTATTCTAAGAATAACCAATCTTCTTGCAAAAACGAAGCCAAAAATATGCCATTTTATTCTTCCCACGTGCAAATTATGGCGGCCTGCGGCATTTTCGCGCCATATCCTCGCATGGCCTTCCCATTCGAATGCGGCGTTCTCGATGAGCATGCTAAAAATGGAATAAAATTTTTAATGAAATTGTCAATTGTGGTCATTTGTAACCTTAGTTGGGCCAAATCCTGGGTATCATGTGACACAAACTGAACCACTTGGAATTTCCAGTTCTATTACAGCGATATTCGCCGGCCTAACGCTTTCACTGCCACCAGCGTGGTGGTTTGGTGCAAAGTAACCGGCCACGGTGGTGCGGCATATTCTGCAAATGAATAGGTTGCGAATGACTCACCACACTTGCAATGGCGGAACGGTAAATCAACGGAAACATTCGCTAAGTCTGTTGATGAAAAGACACAAAGCAATGCTGGACTCTCGTCAGACCGTTTGGGCTATTTTTGTCTTGTTCCAACGGAACTGAATTGAACCAAATTCAAGGAAGCAATTTCAACGACTCTAAGTGTCCAGGTAATTTTGCTCAGCTCCGCGCCCAATTTCACCACATCGTCATCGATATTATTTATCCCCTCATGTTATCTTAGGGGCAACAATTTGAATTTGACTTCCAGTATCCTAGACACAGAGTGGATCCACGCAACTCCCTGAACAACCATCAAACAGTTCTGTCAAACTTTTTAAGGCCAACTTACTTTAGATTTCAGATCTCACGAGAACCTGTACTGAAGTTGGGCACTATTGGTTATTCTACTTGGAATTAGAACCTCCTTAAAGGCTTATATCCAATGTCCTTATTCTCATTAAGACCCTGAGAATAGACGCCGAAATTTTTCCTCACAGGGCCCCAATTCACTTGCTGCACAGGCATATGCAGTTCAACTATGCGATACCTTATTTCGAGGAAAACTCGCTTACGGCAACGTCTGGTATTCGCTCCGACCAAACCCATCACGCTTTTGCATTTATTTATCCGGATTGATTAGATGCGCAAACCGCTAATAAGACCTTTCGAAGACCCGTTTTGAGTTGCTTCCCATCAAAATAGAACCGTTAAGCTCAATCAACGCAGTCCTAACCATGATTCGTGCATCCATTGCCTCAAAGTCGCAAACCTTGAAGATAACGTACTTTCTATTACTAGCAGATTCTACCTTAACGCTGCACGGTCTTTTGTTGGTCTTTTGACCACCATTTTGTGGCATGCCAGAGCTTCCAATCATATAACCCTACCAATATTTCCAACGAAATTTCCGCCTCACTTTCCGGTATGAAGATCTGTGCAGCACACTGCCGCAACCTTTTAACTATAAGCATGGCTAGTTTTTGTGTTCGTATCTGCAACGTGAATGATATTCACTTCAGGTTGTTACTGTGTATACGTCAATTTCAAGCCGACTGTTACACCGGTTCCCCATACTTTCCACTCGGTCAATCGGTTCCTTCGATGATCCAGCGAAACTTTTTGATATCTTTGGCCTCATCAACAGATTCACCAGCCTTTCTCGTCGCCTTCAACATTTTGCTTGAGAGGGTTTAATTTTGATGTCCGCAGTGTTTGGTCATTCACCGATGCTCAAAGTCTGAATCACATCGGAGCTCTGTTGCCTGGATGATTTTTTGAACAGTAGCACTGCAAATGGATCTACTTTGCAGTCGATATTCAGGCTTTGGTTCGCGCGTGTCAACGATTCTGCTCGTCAGAGACCTGCAGAAAGTCTACATAAGATCAAATAGCGCGTGCTCATTCATTTATGCGGAAATGAAATGTACCGTATGTTTTTCCATGTACTCGCATTCAAACTCACGCATACGCAAACACACAGAGGAAAACACATCGGCTGAAAGAATATGAGGACGTACATGGGACATTTCTGAACTAACGACGAATATTCGGAGAAAATTGACAACATTCCAAAAGGAAATTAATTGTAACGTATTTCAAGGATTCGGGTCAATTCCATGTTGTGAATGGGGCAAGCAAAACGGCACAAAAACTTCATCCAAACAAAAATGACTGATTCAGAAAATTCGGGAAGATTTACACTTGAAATGAGCAAAAGGATATCCCAAATAAAATCCAAGTAATCAGAGTTAACCTATTAGAAGCAAACCAGTTTTGGAATGCAACAAAAAA
>LUCM01008900.1:20609-33409 GCA_008360955.1 Fasciolopsis buskii | reverse complement strand
TTTTACTGGCTTGGCACGGCTGAATAGTCCGTTCTTGGTAGCCCCGAACCCATAAGCTACTACCAATGCTCAGTTCTAGTTACCACATTTTACGGAATAGATGCACTATTTTGCAGGCATTTTGTCGCCATCCAATAATCACCATAACCCCAAGCTGTCACCCAAGCCAGACTACTCTCCCTTGCGTTCCAGATCACGCACCTGGAGTAGACGCGCTGCTACCGCTTCCGTCCTCGTAATGACGATTTCAAATCTGTTATTCTATCATTACTGCTAGAAACCTGTTAGCTCGAATTGGCACTCGAGTTCTGGCCCCGTCAACCGAACCTACGCCGGTTATTGCACTGGATACCTCAACTCCCGTCCTTGAAAGCGAATAAAACCGCGATTAATACTGCCTCCGGAACGGCTCGCGTACCTCATATTCCTCACCCATACTGATGAATAAGATCAAAAGCCACGACAACGAAACCGACAGCATAGAGGACATTCTTGACTAGTGTACATTAAAAAAGATTCCTTGTGTTGTCACCTCGGATTATCGCTCCTGCAGTCGCTTGCCTTGGAGAATTCTTCCTTTCAAATGCCGTAGTCTTTTAGGGGCTTGTGCCCATTTGTTTGTCAGAATCTTGGATCGCGAACGCGGAGGCGGAAGCTCATAATTCTTTGGCGTTTTTGGTCCAACTATGTGCTATTTGGCAGGTCATGGGATCAACTAGCTACATGGCGGGAATGCTATCCCTGAAAGCTTAGAACGCTGGGTGGTAGAAGCCACGCAATTTTTCTCGTGTACTTTCTTGTCCGCCACTAATTTGGCCGACTAAACCCCATCTGACTACAGGACCACAGGGTAGCATCTGCTTGCGAAACATAATCATAAGAGCGCTGGACAATGATGTGTTGTGTGGCATCTAATCCAATGCACGTCTTGAGCTTCGCGAAGCCGCATTGAATTCATTCTCACATTTGATTGCGGCTACATTTCGTAACTGACTATGCTGGAAAAAATCACAACCAAGGCATTCGGTGCACTCATTATCAGAACACAGCGTGAATGCTCCTCCGGGTAAGATTCGTTTGTGGATACCCAATTGGACAATTTCTAAGAATACCCAACCAGGAAAAATGAGCTGGCCTATGCTCGCTACGGTGATGGAAGTTTGCATCCAAGCCAATGAAAGCCGGTGATTTTGAGCAAGTCCATCCAACCCCAAGGTGGTGTCCGATCGACTATCGACACAAGCCAGAGCATTTTTCAGTAAACTGATGGTCAAACGGTTTTGTTGATATCACCTATATTGGTCTTATTCATGAGCGGACTGAAATGTTGCCCAGACGAAAATGGCCGTTGGTAGCCCGCCGCTGTTCAACGTTGTTACCTGCAGGAATAAATTGTGTTGTCTGCCCACGAGATTCCCGTTGCCACGCTTCAATTTGCCCCGGGGGCCGTCATAAAACATGCCCTTTATGCGACCTCGAAAACGTCTTGCACGGGGCTGCGAAACCGAAGTCGACAAAGCCCCGCAGTCCATGGACAGGAGAGGACACGAGCCAATACTCAGATGTCATTAATATATTGCACATATGGTGGTGATGAGATAGCACCCATACGATGACACACGGGGAAGAGACCACGCCAGAACGCACTGGACGAGACGCTTGACTCAATGAATCTCGGGCTTTTGGCATGAATGAAGATGTGCGGATGCAGTTTGCGGTAAAACAACCACAAAACAAACATCAAAAATGGATGTCGTGTCATAACATGAAAGAATGTCCAAAAGTAATCAACTGTCTCCGAAAGACCGATGCATTTACAACAGTCCCTGCTAGAAAGCTGCGGGAATTTCTGATGAGTGTGCAGTTGTGAGTGGGGCGAGACCGGGGCTGTGAATTCAGCTTTTGTGAGCTAATGTACATGTGTCGTGTCAACTTATGCAGACTAATAGGTCGCTGAGGGACAAAATCGTGGGCGAGCAGGAAACGGAAAAGAGCGCAGCATGATTCAAATGCTTTGCCTGCGACTTGGTTTCAAGACTCGTCCGCACAGCATTAAAACATCTATGTGGCGCGGACATCGAGAAACTGCAAACGATCAAACATTTCGGAAAGCAAATTGAAACGAACGAAGAAAAACGTTCACGTCGTCCACAGCCATCCATGGAACGATGAAAGTAGCCAAAATTCTGGAAGGTATTTGTACAACATGGAAACCACCCAATTTATTGAGTTTCATGGAGTTTGAGGTAGGATGAATACCGGTGAAAAAAGCGCGGCTGATGTGGGGTATCGATAATAACAACAGGAAACCCACGCCATTAACCTCGTGCTAATACTGCTCATATTTTCAGTATCGCGTTTTTTTCAGCCACGAAAACGTGCTGGACTATCCACCTTTCGTCCGCAGTATGAGGTGTGATTCTCATTTGCAAATGATTTGGTTGCAGTGTGCTGCGTTTGAGAAAGCGAGCTGGCGACCTTTCTCGAGGACCTAGCAGAATCATTAAGCGGCTGGATTGAACATGGATAGGTAGCTAATTCAAATCCGCAGTTTTCTTAACTGGTTTCTGCCTTAAATGTTGGACGCTGGCCTAACTAGATTTTGTGGCAAGCAGAAGTTAATGCAGGCCAAAGCGGTACCCGGAACTGTCTTCAGAAAGCCGTGCAAAATTAACTTCGAATCTCGTAATGTTGCTTGACATGCTTCATCAATTTATGCAACCCTGAAACAATCGATGGTAAATGTATCTGCGCAAACTCATTATCAATCATGAGGGCCCTAATGCGACAAAAAATCAGGCAAAAATGGTAGGTTGTTGTAGTAATTTGCGCATCGGATTATTATGGGTAGGTGCATGCAAACAGATGATGAATTTAGCTAGAAAGCATATATGTCATCGCCGCAGATGACTCTTTTTCGGGAAGAGATTTCGTATGTACATGGATAGACCAGAACCTTATGCCTATGCCAAAAGAAAATAAGAATCTCTTAACACAAACATTCTTTAGGCAATCCTAATGTAGTGCCGAACAGAATTTCTGCTGGGGGATATTGGATATCTGAACCCGACGAGCTCGATGCGCTTAACTCCTACCAGACCTTAACTGTGGCTAATATTTATCCAGTCCGCGAATGGCGTGACCCTCTTTACTGCAGAAAGCATGAAAGATCTTCCCCATGTTCTGCTGCCGCACAAACTGGAGTATATATCCTCTTTATACCCCAAAGCACCCTCGCTACCCGTGACCAGCCTCTTGTCTGCAACTTCTACCTTTCTCAAAACCTCCACCCCATCCAACTCTTTGCCTGTCTAGCAAACCAGCTGACCGCGGCTATACTGCGTCTGACTCTGAGTATGTGCTCAAGCGCCTATAAATCAACCGCCAAAGTCCTCCAACTGAACTCGGGACTTCCGGCACGTAGGTTGTGACAATAATGTCTGTCGTAAACTTGGTAGGAAATTGATTGTACCCAGAAAAAGATAGTTCAGAAATGGTAATCCTCCGGCAAACCACTGTCATACACGGATTCGGCCGGCGCCGGCCATAGGTGTGACGTTATAGTATCAGAGCCCTCTCCCTCCTACGACAACTGAAGTACTCCCATCTATCCATGTCAGTAGCCCATGGCTGGTCTTTTCCCACCCGATGTTTGAAAATCCCCTGCCAGGGTGGTCCATGAACCTTCCACCTCCGACTTGCCAAGCAACAGCGATATCAGGACGTGGCCAGGCTCCTTAATGCAGCTGAATCATTTCAATTACCTGTTAATTAGAGATTATTTCGGCTGGACAAGCGCTGAGTGATTAAGAGCTGGCTGGAGTGCTCCTGATTTAGCTAACCCTTTGATGGTGCTGTCCTCCGAGAGTGCTGGACGCAACACATTAATTACCTAGTTGACTACCGATTAGGGAAATCTCTGCTCTCGTCAATCCGGTCAATTCCAACGATTACTGCCAAATCGACCTGGTCAAATATCTGCCATCATTTGACAGAGGTGACTACCTGCTTCTTGTCATTGACCTTAAGCTAATTTGGACCTCCATTTATGCAGATCCAGAAAAATCCAGGTACCCAAAAACACCTGGACACTCTGAACGCCTTTCTCTAGCCCAAACCAGCTACCGTGAAAGACGGACACCGTGAGGATACCAAGAATGAGAAGGTGGACGAACTCATCTGAATTGCAGATAATCAAGTTTTCCAGTGAATGAGCTCAAACCCCACGTTAGGATAAGGCCACTCCCATGACGCATTGGAAGTCTCCGATAAGGAAGACCAGGACTGATTTTGGATGACACCCAACAAGTGTTGCAAAAGATGCGGAAAACTTGTGGGGAGTCGGCAAAAGATGTGGGCTCAAATTGTGAGAGTATGAAATGAATGTGAAGCAAGCCATTCTCACCTGACGTTTGTCTAGAGCTTTTCTTTCAGTACTTGCCACGCCTAAATGGCAAACTGCGCCATGGGTCCTCACCTAATCCATCTCCATGCCTTAAAACGGAGGATGGATACGACAGGATAATCTCAGCCCGCATTGTTTCATCCATGTGCGCCCAGCGACATTTTCTCCCGATGTTTGAAGAAAAAGCATATCAAACCCAGTTTTGAGAAACTCAGCCAGCCTCTCCTCTCACTCCAGCGGCCTATTTGCCCAACCAGCTTTCAACGCGTTGTTTGAAGGGTGGCTCGCTCTGACGCCTGCATTTCACCTCAATTTTATACGCCTGCCAACATGGTTTATCTCCTAACGGGTCATGCATCCGCAACATGCTGACATAATGAACCCTGACAGTTTGCGACGATGGTCAGATTTTATGTGCCCTCTTCATTGACTTCTCAAAGACCCTCTGCATGGTCCTCCACATTCCATTTCCCTGTGTAGTTGATAGCTATGGTATTGATAGTCCCATGCTAGAAACAACACCGCACTCCACAGCCACGTGGTGATGGAACTAGAGCGGCTTTCTGACCGTGGCTCCGAATGTTCTCAAGGACCAGTGTTTATAACCCTAGGGTGCTCATCTTGTGAATTATGCTGCTAGAAGAAAACCGTAATATCAACAAACAATCCATTTTTAGGAGAAACTGGATTTCCGCACGAGCCTAACAGGTTAACTACGAGGACCTCGGCCAAACCAGCACGGAACAGTTATATTCCTTATTAGCTCTCAGTTGCTTATCTAGATTGGCGGAAACATCACTGAGCCAGCCTAGTAATATAGTGCGGGTACCGCCCCATTTTCCTTTTTACCTCCTTTCGTCTCGGTGCTCACCCATACAGACCGAAAGATAGGCTGACGGACGCGGGGAAAAGGAGTACAATGGTCTCAAATCTGCGGAATGATACAGGGCTTCGCGCAAGTTATGACACCCAGTAGCACTAGCGGTCAATCAGTTTTCCTGTGAAATCTGCGGACCATTTCGTGTCGCCTGCGTCGACTGAATCGTTCAGTGCCGAAAAGAAAGCAGTTATGCAGGTCTGCTCCGTACCCGCTATAAAGTTTGTGGAACAGAATAGATCGGACCCAAGTTTTTGCCTTTCGTTAGTAGTGACGTTAGTCAGGCAAGTATACACAGATACCCATTGTTTTGTTAAGCGTCCAGCGACGGGTTCAGCAGTCAAAGTAGACAGAAATAGCTTTGGGCTCTCTAGTGAATTTATTGATGCACGTTAAGAAATACATGAAAGTGTGATGGCGTCAAGGTACCAAAAATATGGATGTGATCGTGATGGAAATGGGTGCGGGGAGTAGCAAAAATACCGGTGGGCAATGCTACGTGCTTGTACGCTTTGGATACTTGACACTGTAAAAAATTTTCCTCACGAACAAACATTATTGTTTTCATATGAATTGTGCCACGTTTGGCCCCTGACCATCTGCGAAACCCTGATGCAAAAATCCATGCAATTTATCGAGCGTGGAAGGTCTTCGGGTAAAATAGAATACTGGTCGAGGTAAACTTTTACATATGTCGCAGATTATCGTAACAGCGTTGGTAGCCAGTGGTGCAAAGCTTTCACTGTGCGTCAGCTACTTTCATGGCAGACAGATCCAGGAAGGGACACGTAACAGAATTATGTTTTTGGCGTGCTAGCGCATCTCTTAGATGGTTAGATTAGCCCTTGACGTGAAGAACTTCTGTCGTGATCTGGGGAGTGAAGCCTTATTGTCTGGCTCCTCGTAGGCAGCGAAGGTCAAACTTAATATTCACTGCATACAATAATAGTTGCTGGTCTTGAACAAGCCGAAGTAATGACCCTTGACGGCACGGGGAACATGTTTGATAGCGCCGTATGCAACCAGCAGTTCACTACCAAAAGCAATGTGGCTGGTTCCCGTGGAACTTAGGCGCCGAGCAAAAATCCCGGTAGCTCCCAGATGTCAGAAGCCAGCTTTTGCAGGAATACCCCGATAGATTAGTCAAAAGCACCTACAACTAGAGTGAGCAAGTCAGACGGGTTCGGAATACTTCAGGGAGCGGTCTAAGCTCGTGCCGAGTTGATTCCAAAAACGATACTCGTGCGGCATCCGTGAGTGTCAGCTCACGCTGAATATCGCCAGGCGGTGCGGTTGACGGAAGCAGGCTGTGGGCGGTGTTCGGGATGAAGTGGCGGTGGAAGTTCACCAGCCCTCCAGATGTGCTGCCGTCCTTGTTTGAGGACGGAACGGTATGCTCAAGAAGGGCGCGTAATTATTATCCCTCCGTTTGACACCCTCTCGATAGACCTGGCTGTCGAGGGAGGTCAGTTCCGTTTTGTCAAGCACGCACTTATCGGGAGTGACTACTGTTTGACTTTCAGATAGGCTTTGAACAATGGAGTTTTATGGCGAATACCCTTGACTAGGTATGGTGATACGAATAACAAGCCATCCATATAGAATTGAAGAAAATGCAAGTAACCCTTGATGCTATCGATGAATATCTGGCATAAGAAGAAAATCAAACAAATCGAAAGGGGCGGTCGCAACAGTGTTTCTCTTGACACTTTTATTGGCGGGTTGATTTATTGCTTCGATGGTGCCAAGTTGATTTTAGAAACCTGAGCTTTGTTGCGAAGCAGCTAACTGGTGTCGGGTAAATGCAGAAACAGATTAAAAATTTGAGTGCACCATAGTCACCGCATGGCCGTTGGCTGATGGCACTCCTCGTTCGAACCGTGAAAGAATGCCAGTGTAAAGCCTGGCTATAGAAAATCCCCTAAAACATGTTTTCCGTTTCCAAGCTCATAGGGTCACACGCCTGCAAAGGAACCAGCACTTTATCTTAAGCACTGTTACTTGTTCGTACGCGCTCACCGCTGGACTTGAAAAGCCAAAGCTTTAAAAGTCCCTTGAACCACGTGCGTACTGCTCCGTAACGACTTTGGGTTGTATTTTGAGTGCACGGTGTCGTACATCTAGGGCCGCATTACGCTAGAATATTGTTCCGCTTTGTAAACCCGTGTCCAATGGTTTATGACTGCGTATGCTGAAATGCGGACATTAAAAAGCTTACGCATTGCTAAATCCCTGGATTTATCGCACAACTTGATAATTTTCGGGCGAGAGAAAATGAGAAATGATCATTTATATATTACAAGCGCTACAAAAGCCAGGAAGTAATGCAGCGTGCCTCTAACAAACTTTTGGATGCCTATGGATCTAGGTCGCTTTGGTCAGTCATTGGTAGTCCTTAATATAATTATGTTTGCCGTGATAACACTGATTTTTGCAAGTGAGGGACGGCGGAAGAAGAGTCCGTTAGCGGGTCGTAAACAGCAGACGGAGAGCGCACTCAATCCGAGAGGCGCAAAAACCAGCCTAAGGACAAGTTAAATGGATAATACAGGTCATGCAAATGTGATAATCCTGGAACCTTTGCCTCGATTGCGGTTTGACATATCCAAAGTAGACCCGCTGACGTTTGACGGGTGCACAAAGAAGTATTGCAAGTTCATAAAGCTTTTAAAAATTTGCACCTAGTCCAAAATATCCTACCGTAGGTAGGAACGACTCTATCCCATAAGTTATTGCCGAAGTCACGCCTTCGAAGCTTTAGATGGGCGCTTTATGTTGGAGGCCGAATAAGGATGCGCTGGGAGGAAGAAATTTGCGAGGGACGTGTTCTGGCAGCCCTTAAAAGTTGCCGGAAATCCCAATGACCGGTGATTTCCGAAGCAAAATGCATCAAAGAAGACCTCGCGGTGACGGAAAACTCTGCTTTATACTTAGATTTTCCCGACGCAATGCACATGTTAGAAAGCATTGTCTGTTGTTTGCAATCACAACTGCAGAGCCCGTCGGCCAAACAATTGGAAGCGGAAAGACGGGGTTCCGCGAAGCTACCTATGAAGGCGCAGCAGATTGCCTGGACGAGTAGACGAAATTAACTTAAGGCCGAAGCTTTTGCTGCGCCCGGGACAGTAACAAGCCAACAAAGCCACCTGCCGGCGAACTGCGGCATGCTACAAAAGGCCATGGCCTTTAGAATATACACGCGTCATTTTGCGCGACGGTGTGGCTCCTCATGAATACAAATTTTGTAACACCGACTGCCATTTATCATACTGTCTAACGCTCCTGAAGGCTTCCGTTGAATAGAGCTGAGACCTGGTCAAAAGCATCTGGGGCTGCATTACTTAACTGAACAATCCGCACCGTGTTATAGCCAACCGGTTAATCCCAATGCGGTAAAAGGAGTGGCCCAAATGGGGGTGCACAAATCTCTCCACCAAGCGGTGGCAACGCTTGCTCATGATAATTCTGGGATTAGTGAGGTGTGCCCAATTTCTCAGACCAGCCGAATCCAATTTGCTTACTCCTAGTCGTCGTGGGATTGGTCGCCCACATCAAAGGGCTAAAGGCGCTTGCTTTTGCCGATAGCGGGTCTAGTGTCTCTTTGACGAGTGAACGATTTGTGAAAAGCATCACTTTACGAAGACTCCGACGGTTTTAACGGTGACGACAGTAAGCAAAATCAGACCATGGCTGCTTGGTAAGTTTTATTAGTTAATAACAAACAGATAGAGGCAGTGGATGCATGCACACTGGCCGATTTGTCCATACGGGCCCCAAAGTCTGCTAAAGCAACTCTATCTAGACGTCCCTAAGAGACATGAGCGTAGTCAATCGGGGAAAGTGGATGAGTAAACAAGCTACTGGCTTTCAAAGCGCTGGAGGCACAGTGGACTACGGAAAAGGGAGTCGGTGGTCACCCGGCGCCGGACGCGACATGCGGAGCCCTGGGATGGAAAACGCGGTCCTTCTGGTGAAAATGACCCGACCAGTTCCATCGCTGCGGGGAAAAGTGCATGGCAGCTACTGAACTTGAACTGAAGTACAGAATTTCAAGCTCCTGATTTTCCCAGTGAACCGGAAGAAGATCATGTGCCCTTTTAGGAAATGAAAAAGAGGACAAGATTTCACCGGGTCGTTTTCAGGTGCTACTTCTGCGGCTGATAAGACCGACTGCCTTGACGCGGATCTCGTATTACGCTTGCTTACCCTTAACCGTTGTGACTAGTTTTGCGTCATCCTTACTCGCCTATGTACGATGGCAATATTGACAACCCTGACACTTGACTGGTACAAGAAAAAGACAGTTATAAGCGATAGCGGGTTGAATATATTTTGACAGGAGTGTGCGTGGGCAACGCGCGAGAGGCAACCGCGCTGGGCGGTCTATGTTCGTTCAAACAAGCGATCCGGAAGAATCAAATTCATTTTCCGCTACAGAACACTTAGTAATTT
Source organism: Fasciolopsis buskii (assembly GCA_008360955.1). Classification (NCBI taxonomy): domain Eukaryota; kingdom Metazoa; phylum Platyhelminthes; class Trematoda; order Plagiorchiida; family Fasciolidae; genus Fasciolopsis; species Fasciolopsis buskii. Next base: position 23,675 of record LUCM01008900.1, on the reverse strand, counting down.
CAAGTTAGCAGACTGCCTTTTCGTCAGGTTTCTTTATTTACACCGTTTGTACAAGAAAGACTAGGAGAATCAATTAGGAAAATGTTGTGTTTCATTGTGTAGGACGAGTTGGCAATGGCGTGCTGCCGGGCAGGCGGCGAACAGCAAATTCCAAGCATGAACTGTATATCTGTCCTCAAGGGTTAAGCATTTTGGCCTAACCTGGTGCTATTCCTTAAGGGTTTATGGATTGTTATTGATCTACGATAATTTGAAAATAAGAACCTGGTTAGATCAACACACTTGGGATAGGGGATGTCGGATTAAGATGTACGTAATGCTCAATATTTCCCCCATTTGAACATGTCTGACTTACAAAGCAAAAGCAATTTGTATTAGCACGCACGTTATCCACGTGTAACTAAAGCCGCAATTTCCAAATCCCTATGCACAGAAAAGCATATGTATTTTCTTACATTATATACATATGTACCGTCCAACTGCTTCCATCTGGTCAATTATACACAAAAAATTGTTCCGCGCTGCATGCTTATCACGAATAATTACCAGAAATGTGTGACTTGATGCAGCAAACTGTCATTAAACTACTGGCAAGTACAGTTTATTCATTGATGACATTATCGAAAGTAGTTCCAGTTGTACGTGTACTTATACATTTAGTTCCACTTTTCTCACGAAGTGCACACAACGCAAAGCATGCAAGCGAGCAACCCAGAGGTCCTACTTATCGTAAAAATCATATTGTACTGGCTCTCACGTTTATGATGATATAACTATTTACTGGCATTGTGTATGCCTATATTCCTTAAAATTGTATATTGTGGCAACCTAAGTGAGGGTATAGGTTGTAAACCGATTTCAAAGTTGAGGAACCTAGATGAATTAGATAAAACCGGAAATAGATTTTCGATAGGCCCATTAGCTCTGTAGCGTCCATGGACGAAGCCATCTGAGAACCGCTAGTGGTTTCACATCAGCTGAAACGACGTGGAGACTACTCGAAAACCGCTAGAGGTTAACATTAGCACAAACCACTCGTTTGTACTATACAAGCAACTCAGGGACCAAGTGCTTCCCACTTAGTTTTGCCATATGAGTCACTGATGAACGTGTGGCGGTATCGTCCTCTCTCGGATATTAGGCTATTTTTGGAAATTATTCCCTGTGATCTGCTTTGATGCTCGATATTGATTTTCGACTTGTTTGGCTGGGTTTGGTTTGTCAAACGTGAAATCATTACTTTTCTGCACTTGTCGCATTTTCGAGAGAGCAACAGGTCTCGAGATGCACATCGCTTGGTCCTTTTTCCCGTGGTTTGCTTTCACATGTATTATGGTGTCGGTAGTATTTCCGTACCACGGTACATACAATACATTTATCGTTTCTGGTCATTGGCCCGTGTCTCCTCTAATATATCGACCTGGGAGGACCATGCCAACCGCGGATTCAGAATTCTAAGGGGGACATGTCCAGGAGACGCCTTCTGGTACAGAGAAGCCCAAAATAATAGGGATGCACAAAAACGGCCAGGTGATTTGCAGATTTTGTAAGCAATTCCGTAGTGATCTCTGGTTTCATTTTGGGAACACTGACAAGGATAGAACAGGAGGATTATTATTTCTGATATATAATATGATTTTCAAAATCTCAGTGATTTCCTTACCAAACTTACAAATACAGCCACTTTTCTTGTAGAAGATCGATATATTTCCTTACTGTCGACACGCGTGTTTCGTTACATCTTTTACCATCTTTTCCGACATCCTGTCTCATCAAAAACTAAACCTTCACACATTTAGCCACTTCCAGATTTCTGTTGCATTCGACAAACTGTTAAGAAATTTCGTCCTATCATCATGCAATTCAGCGTCATACGAGAATGCGATATGGATAATCGTAACAAAACGTCCGTCTAATCACCGAACCAGATAATGATACCATGAAACAAAAGAATAGGAACTTTATCGTGTTATTGGCTATATTGAATAATTAACGAAATAAATAAGCGCGACAGAATCCACTTAAGCGCACTATTAGTAAATAATCATATTCGTTGCTTAAAAAACGAGTACTAAAAAATTAAACCATATTTTTTTCAAAGGATTATTCATGGTAATGATTCTGCGTAAAATGCCCAATTGTTTATGTCCAGGGAAACTTAGGTGCCCACGACTGCTTGAGGAAATATTCGTGCTTCATATGTCAAACCAATTAATTTTACTTTTCATGAAATAATTCACCGTGTGATATCATCGTTCAAATCACCATTAAGAAACCATGGAAGCACTGTGCAGCCGTTTCATCCTTGTTAGAAATCATCATAATATCTTCCAAACATTATCGAGGCTTCTGGTCCTGTTGGTATGTCGTACCGTTGTACCACAATTGGTGTGATACCTGATTAGCTTACTTGCACCAGTGGAAACCTAACCCTTGTGCAGCCTCCACAATCCAACAAAATACTCCTGTTAACCAAGAATAGATTCGAATACATTCCGATACTTGATATGATGCAAATTTTCTCTCAACCTCCTTTGCGTAATGGCCGTTCATAAACTAATTCTTCGTTCTAATTGTGAATTATATAGTGTTAACAATATGGCGTTGATAATAGATGTAATGCGCCAGCGTTTCGACTACCGCGGGTAGTTTTTCTCAAGGCTGTGTTATAAACATTATATCATTCACAATTAAAACCAGTACATGGCGCATCAATTTTTCGATACATTCCTTACGTCGTTCGGTCCTGATATTTACAAACTGGTTACCAATCGGGTTGCTCTAGGAAAGAAACTTGCCAACTGGATCAATCACCGCACATTCAATCAACGTTGTATTCAGTGTAATGTTGTCCCCAAAACTCTCGCTGTTAGACCTCCGGATAATTCAGTTCGATCTGTGAAAGCCGCTTTGGTTGCTTCACGTACGTTCCTACGAAAACGTATTCACGACCGTACAGTAAACACACGTTCAATATGCTTCAGACTACGGAATATTGGTGACTGTCTGAATCATTTGCTCCCAGCGGAATTCCTGGAACAAGTTGGAATCGTCGTTGAACAACGA
>LUCM01008900.1:0-19886 GCA_008360955.1 Fasciolopsis buskii | reverse complement strand
CATACGAACTTATCAGGGGTATAGAACTTTGCCTCATGTCAACATACTTCACGTTCAAACGTGAGTTGTACAAACAAACAGATGGTATGGCCATGGGATAACCCATATCCCCCATTGTAGCAAACCTTTTCCCACACTCGGTTGAATCAAAAGCCTTAATAAATTTTATTCACGCCTCCCACGTTTGTATGTACGGTATGTCGACGATACATTTGCAATCATCAAGTCGGCACAAAAAGACAGCTTTCTTCAAGCTCCCAATAAGCAATGTAAAGCGATCAAGTTCACAATGGAGTCAGAAGACTCCAGTAGAGTCAGTAGCTTCTTAGATTGTCGGTTGAAAGTTAATGACTCACGAAAATTCAACATCAACATTCACAGAAAATCCATACATTCTGATAAGTATTTGGACTTCAGTTCAGCTCATCCACAAGACGTGTAACGGACACTTGTTTCCTTGCTAACCAACAGAGTTCAAAAGCTATGTAGTGGTGACACCTGCACTGAACGTAAATTTGCCGAGGCTCTAGCAATAGGAACGACGGAGCACAGATCTCGAAGATATGGACAGCTCGAACATCTTTGAGAAACAAACATTCCAAAGGTCACCACGCTAGTTCACTCCACCACCACGGCGACGCATGACGTGAAGGACAACTATTCTCTCACCCGACCCACAGTTCAAACTACACACATTCATAAAACACGCAGACAATTGAACATCCGTTGGCATGGGAACGTTCCCTCAGTCAGTTGATTTTAAAACTTGCCTTGAGAAAGACTACCCACAGTAGTCGAAACGTCGGCGCGTTACATCTACCAACAACGCTGTTATTAACATTACATCATTCACAGTTAACTTCAACAAACCTGCGATAAATAGCAGTTTACCTATTACGTCTAAACCCACCATAGTTTACGGTCATCCTCTGGTTACCATTTGTAAGCAGACGGATGAGTTGAAACTGCTTGCTTTTTTGACACTTGAAGCATGACTGCGGTGGAAGGGGTGTATGCCCTAGCCACTTAAGGCCCATTACACGAGGAACGGGAACCTGGATTGGCACGAAAACACAAGGTCTCACTAGATCAGGTGTGGTAACGAGTCGATCGATAGCGAGTTTCTGTCTACTACCAACGTGGCCAGCAGATCTGGGACTCGGACCTCTGGCAGACACTTGATCCACTTGACCACCTCCGAGCACACCTAACTGCGTCACGCACTACGTGTAAATTAGCGATCACAGTGCGCGATCTTGACAAAAACAGCTAACAAAGTAAAAAAAAATGAAATGGCATTGGTTCTTAGAACGACCGTTTCATATTTCTTCATCCTTGGAATGAATCTGCATTTTGATCATTGACTCCAGCCTAGACCGGACCGCTGCCTCCGACGGTGGAGTCATCGAACAAAGCCTTGATGAACTATCCCCAGTATTGTGCTCGATATTTCTTAGCACACAAGTTTCCTATGTATACGTGATCCGCTAGACATTTTTAGCCACGTGGCTGCAAATCATAAACGAATGCTCCTAGCGACGTATGCGCAAAGATCCTTTCACCGCAATATATCACTTTTCGGTGCTTTTCCCTGTCGAACAAGGTCCGTGAAATGTGCAGATATCCTGCATCGAAACTAAATGTTTCCAGCTAGATGCAAGTCGATCTATTCTCCTTTTCCAATTACCACCAGGTATCAGCAAAATTTCCACCATAGTGAAAATGATCAGTAGATTTTTTCCAATGGCGAACAAAATTTGGGTGAAAACTAACTAATCCAGTCTACAACCGGTTGGTATCTTACGGTTTTCACACAAATTCATTTTGCCGTCAACCTTTGGGATGTCTGTTTTCGTTCTTTTCAGAAGCATTCACTCGATTACACGAGAATGAATTCCTACTGCATGAAATTTTCAATGAGGATTGCTGAGGGCCACCTATGATTTCGGACGGGGGTTGTATGATATAGATTGATCGGATAAAACCAAATCAAAGCTTTGACGTCCAATGGTCAGTTTCAACCGCTCAATCGAATAAAAAAGCATAAAGTTTACACTGACCCATTCCGTTATAGAACAAATACGGAGATGACAATCGATAGATCACATGAACAACTGGGAGTGGAGGAAGTGAAATTAGCAATCCTGCTCATTTAGTCGTTTTAATTTTACTCAGAACTCCTAAAGCGATGGACCAACGCCGCTGAAAATCATTAGCACTTTATCTCTTTTGTGTGTCTGGAACCGAACGTGCCACAACTGGTTTTACACAAATGGTTAAACATTTTTCTCAGATATCATATATTAAGAAGATATCAGAACTAGACAGTGTAGAATGGTACGTACAGGCAATCAGTTCAGAAGAGAAATGGATCATAAGTGGAAAACTCAGCATCACATGCGGGAACTGTCGCACATATGGGGAGGTGGACGCGATCGAGGAGGAACGTATTGGAGATCACAACTCAGGTCGGAATACTTGCACAAAGTCTGCGGAAAATGTCCATTCACAAAAGTGGTTCGTATTCATTAACAGGAAACGCTCGTGCGAGAGAAGCCTGTTAGAAGTCTAATAACTCGACACGTTGTGTGATTGCATTGTACACCAAAGGTTTAGAAATGGGTACAAATTGATGGGTGATTAATTTGATCACCTCCTGGGCGACAATACCGCCCATAAAAGCAGACACTGAGTGGAGTTCTCCTCCGCCAAAACGACACATTTCCTGTTGGGAAAAAGATGAAAAAATTCATCAGCTAGTGTATGAAGAAAACGAAAAGTCCTCTCGGAGAATGTGAAGCTCATATCTACCACTATAATCACTACTAATAGCAGAAACTAGAGAAAGGCCGTTTTGAAAGGCAAACATACTCGCTAGTATTGTCATTAAATCAAATCTAACTGAACGAACCGACGAACTGTACAGTGCATTAAAGACCAACGGATGCAGCCGAAATTGAGACCCCAACGGACAGATTACGCATTTTCATTTGACCAGTGGCAGAAATGGTAAAAGTCATTCGGTAATTCCTAAAAATAACGCCATCCAAGATCTGACAAATAGCAACACTCATATCATGAATCCACAGATTCGACTGCTCAAAGTTACTGGTACTTTATGGCTGTCCTGGCTGGAGAAAATAAACGAGCATGTGCTAGACTTTAGGAATAAATCAGCTAATTCGATCGCCACAAAACTAAAATGAAGGGAATACCGCAGCGCAAGCGTCACTAAGGCTGCATAGCTGTGGCCACATCCCATTGTTTGAGGTGCATTACTGACGAAAGGAGATTCCAAAACTTATTTGTTTACGAAATGGGTTGTGATCCGCATAAACTTTCTGTTTGTTTGCCTTCAGCTGAACGCCTCGACCACTTCCTTCGGCCTGTTGACTATCAATGCTCTGGTGCACCAGACAATTTATAGTGAAGATGAGGGTGCTTTATTTCGAATTACCATTGTGTTGATGAGAAACTCTGTGAGACCTTAGGTAATTCAATTCAACCAAACCCTTAAAACAATTGGTCATGCATTACTATGTGTTTGTTTTCGTAGTCCGTTGGATACCTAAGTAAGTGAATTTTTCACCATCAAGTAGATAAGTTTGTGACATTGCCACTGATAGGGGTCATCGTGTGATTCATGTACCGAAAGAATGAATGATTCCATTTCATTCCCACCCCACGTACCACACTTCCTGATTGCAATTCATGTTGCTAACCTAACTTTGACATCATTATCGCTGCTTCTTATGGAAGTCACAGGGTGCACTGGATACAGACCATAAAAGCCTGGAGTTAGCGTAGTATCCTAAAATACGAGTTCAACCGACAGTGTCACTTTTTGGCCGTGGCGGTGTCCTTAGTATACCGTTCATCAGTCGACTCCACTGTCACGTTTAGTTTACCGGTCAAAGTGCCCATGTGTCGCATCCACTGAAGTGCTCAAACCTGATAGTTAACACGAAGTCCTATTGCGTCCAGTTCATAAAGATCAATCAGAATTATTACTATGCGGAAATAACCAGTAAATTGTGTCGCACAAAATGCAATTCCACTCTACTGGAGTTATCTGAGAAAAAGTTACGTTTGCCAAGCCGTACGCCGCTACCCGTGATGAAGGTCGACTTACCGCAATCAGTAACCCACTTTAGACGTCGTGGTCAACTCAATAAGTTCTGTTCTTAAACTCCCTTGATCAAACTGGTAAATGTTCTCGCTTTCTTGAACAAAGCAATTAGCTTATTTGCGTCGACAGGGTGCTGCTCCTCCAGCTCTTAAGAATGACTGCGTTTCAGCCGTCTAAAATGGGCTTACTTTAATTCCAGATATCCTCCTTGAACTTCGAAAGCAAACAGACCACTTCTTGGGTCAGGGTGCACTGGCAAGCCGCGCTTCCATTTTCGGAATTACCCCACCATTACCAGGATTCATTTTATTTGCATTTAGCGGTTGGACTTTTAAAGGGAAAAAATAAAATTACTTCCGCATTTCAAAATACAAATTTTCTAAAACTTGAATATTGTTTAATATTGGCTGATGTGAATGGACTTGTCCGCAGTCCTCGCTTTCAACATCTTAAGGAGTATGATATCCCCTGCATACAGCCATGACATTTTGAGTAGTAACGTTTGACGGTTATAAGCAAAACTTTACCCGTATGTTCATTCTAGTCTTATTGGGAAACCATCACGTGACTCAACCGAAGCTACCAGACAACCAGAGGCGAACCAAAAATTGAGAGGTATGACCTAACTCCGGATGTTGATTTCAGCAAGGTGTCCATTTTACCTCAGACTGTTTCTAATGTGGAAATTCTTTGGAATGCTGAACAAAATTCGCAATGCGGAGAAATTGTCATTAAGACTATCCAAGATCGTCGACTAAGGAGCGATTCTCATTGAAATTAATAAAACCAAGTGCCCTCTAAAGGATAGGAGGAAAAAATATTCTATATATATATATATATATATATATATATAGTTCGGAACCGAAGTTAAATCTTCGGTCACATCTTTCGGGATTACTAACAGACGAAAATCGTGATCTATTTCGCCAAGCCCGGAAAGCGACAATCTCAACTACAGCCAAAGCTTATTTTGTCATATACCACTTCAAGTTAGCCTAATCGCTGCGTCGCTTCTCCCAACCTTTTATACTGAATGAGAAAAAGATACGGAGTAGTAGAAAGCAGGGGGGTATGTGAAATTTTAGTATGCCATAACCGGAGGTCGTAGGAAAAACCGGCTCTCCATGCACACGACCCAACTGCGAAATGTTTTCTACCTTACTCATAGTGTTTAAAATACGGAAATCAACGTGGTTAAGAATGGTCGTAATAAACCAACGTTCCGGTCACCATATTCAGGCCAGGTCTAAAATTGAATGATTTAAACATCCTCAAATCGTTTTAGGACAGAATGTTCCACCGGGTCTTTGGGAGTCGATTGGAACAGAAGAAACATGTCTGTCAACGACAGTCCCCGGTAAAGTATGTAAAAATTCCTAAGCAGACGGCGGGAGTTTACTGGGAAGCGACAAAGTAAGATGAGGATAACTGACCGATAAACAACAGAAATAATGGCACTGCGCTCAGAACTTACGAATTTCGAAAAACAAACAAAATATTCTTTGTTTTGAATGATATGTTAACAGCATAGCGTTGTTAGTAGATGTAATGTGCCAACGTCTCGACTACCGTGAGTAGTCTTTCTCAAGGCAAGTTTTACAATCTTTGCCTTTGGCGCATTACATCTACTAACAACACTGTTTTTAACATTATATCATTCACCAAAACATGGCAAATCGATCTTTCGATATACTCTCTATACCAAACTACTCTTTGATTACGATCAGAAGTGTGTGAAAGAACCATAGGGAGCTGGTGGTTACCGTAACACCTCCGTACTTCAGAGACTCGGCTACGAGGACGAAGGCATAAGGGGGACAAAAAGCGGAGGAAGCAAGGTTAAGGAGTTTAAATGTCTTGAGATGAAGGTTGATTGTACACGAGAAGATCTGAATATCAAACAAGATGTCAGAGGAAAATAAGAAGTCGGACTAAGTCCAAATGGAATAACAAAGCATGAAATCTGCAGTAAACTTAAAAAGTTCTGCACATGGTGCAGCGAATCGTGAGAAGTGAAAAGATACGGAGATCGAAAGCATCTTAATGGAAATCGGCGTCGTTAATTAACGGAATCGACAGGTGGTAACCAGCTGTGTTCGGAAAATAATTCTTCAACCGCGAAAGCGGAAAAATTGAAGATCCGGAAGAAGCAAGTTTCTGAAGAAAGTGAAAACCGAAACCAAATCTACTGCACAGGCGTAAACCAAAAAAGATTCAGCAAAGTGGTTTTGTAGAAATGTTTCAAATTTTGGAAACAAAGTGCCACTAGTGAGAATGTGTTTTGTTAGCTGTACTTTAACAAATAAAAATGGTTTCAGTGTCAAAATCCGCGGCCTTGAGAGCGTGGAATGTGTTCAAAATAGTTATTGGCCAGGTTGTTCATCACATCAGAAGCTCATTCTTACTGGAAACACCGATGCCCACTTAACTAATCAACTATCAATCCCTGTACCCTTACATCATATTTGACTTCTGTGTGCCTCGATTTGAGTCCGAGCCGGTACTCAGGACAGAGCTACATGCTACCGAGCACATCCCTGGGACGTGAACAAGGGAACGATCACCGGTATTTTTGGTTAGCAGGGAAGCCCACTAATTACGAGGCAGGAGACAAGCAGCGGCAGTTTCGAGGGCGAGGGACTATAACTTGACACATGTTCTCACAAAAAGTGCCCACGAAGTTCCATGGTGGTAATGTGATGCGGCGAATGTGATCTGCCAGGAAACTAAGACCAATGCCTCTCGTTGTGTTCCAGGGACACGGCAAGACTTTCCAGAAGAGGTGCATGAGCCGCCCAGTGGAACAACGGCTAGCTTGAAGAAAATTTGAGGCTTTGCAGATGACGCTTAGTCGCGCAAAGGCTAGGGGAGCATCCTGGAATAAAAAGGTCTAATGTGGACCGAGTGACAAATGAAAACCTTATAACGAACGTTTCGCACTCTTAGTTCACTCAAAGGAATGACCTTCCGCCGTGCACAACTGTTTGTTTCTCTGACGATTCGTGTAATCCTCCTTCCCATTGAATGTTCTCACACTAATCGAGAACTGTATTCAATCGTTCTAGTGGTAGTATCGCTAGAAGAAGTTCGGTTTCTGCATTCCCGTGTTCTCATTCAGCTGGCATCCAAATCTCATCGAATTTGCTTGTTGGCTGATCGTCTTTTTCAACCTCGATGTCCTTTCAGGTTAGTTACGTTTAATGTGGGAATTTGCCTGCATATAGGACAACGGAGACATTTGGCACGCACACTAGGGACTCTAGTCTTCGATATGTTGTGTCCATGAGACTTGCCTTCAAGACTAGATCTCCATCATTCAGCTGAAATCTCTATCTAGTCTTTCGCTGGGGTTTCGTCTGCACCTGCCTGGAACCCCGAAGCCACTCATTATGGTCTTGCTGGCGTTAATGAAGCTCTCACGGAAAGAGCAGATTGCGCTGCTTTATTCGATTCCAGACAACAATCGGTTATGTTCACTGGGAATTAGAGGTTCCTGTGAAGTGAACAGCCGTCGCTCTGATAAACGCAAATTTCCATATCACCTCAGCGTACACCGACAAATTGCAGCCCAAATGCAAATATACCCCGATGTGCGACGATACACAAGGTTTCACATGCATGGGACCGCTAGGCGTTTGACGTACACAGATATGTTTTGCATTCTCGAAGTGCAAGGTTCTTCAAGACTGAAAGGAGCTTGTATCTGCACATCCTATGTGGTAAACAGCTGGAAACGGTCAAGTGCTCTAAGTATCTCGAGAATTCGGCCACATCTGGTGGATATGCTGGGAAGGAGATCCCACCGCTAATTACAAAAGTCAGGGCAGCTTTCGTGAACCTGCAAAAATAATGGCGCCGATATGACACCCGGAGAATCTTGACGGGAACAATATACAATGGAACAGTTCACAGGCCTAGCTTCACAGCACTGACGATGCTTAGTGATCTTTTGTGTCCGATAACCGATGTCTCCGAACTATTGATCAAGTCTGGTGGGAAAATCGGATGAGAAATGACGAGGTGCGTCGTCGTGCGTTGGTCGCAGGCAGTCTTCTGTAAACGAGATAACTATTCCACATCGTATCCGGTGGCTTAGATACTTACTGCATGTGCCTACCCATCGGCTATCTCTTTGGGCTCTTTTAGCACGTGCCGCGCAAGGCTGGAAGAGGCAACGCGATGGTCAGGCTGGAATTCAGACCGCGGTCTAAAGAAGTTAGCATCGATTTTGGCCTCGGTTGGTGTTCCCCGCTTTCTAGGTTGGGGTCCAAAACATGGGGACTGAGGATAATGGAAGACGTTGAGGAACATGGGTCAGAATCGAGATCAGTGGTACAAATGATGTAAGGTCTGTTTGCAGAACTAGTACCTCGTAAATAACGGACAAAGACCCAAAATGTACAGGGTGAAAACAAACAGACACTTGATTTCTGGCAGTTTATTGTTCTTATCTTCTGGTACAGGTTTTCTATAAAACTTCATCCAAATGTAGTTGCGTTGGCGCCACGTTGGTATTTAGACATATATATGCCTATATGGGTAAAATAAACTAAATGCAACTTACAAACAATTGAGTGCCACAAGTTTGTTTGGATGGACCAATAAGGTCTGGATTATAGGACAAAGGTTATCGTGGCTATCAAGATGCCATAACTCAATATAATTACTGCCAGGTGATTTCAGGATGCCCACCGTGTACACAACGTGCATGACCTGAAAGTCAGACAACCACATCGGTTAACAACCGCTGACAGACATTCTAATAAGAATCAGAAAATCATCCCTGTTATGTAAGTAACGAGTGAGGTGAACCTAGTTTACAGAAACTATGGTTGTCAGTGAATGAACCATTAGGCAGGTATGAAGAACGTCGAAAACAGGAAACCGAAATCTGAGATTGCTCTGAGGAAGTAAATTATTTTCTAAAGCCTGATACTGGGTAAAGTGACAGATCAACCTTGTTAAGGGGTTTGTCTCCGACTAGCCGATATACTGACATTTTGAAGACAGGTAATTTTCCAGGTTTTCTTTGTCAAACTTTTTACGGCGGCATGACTCGCCGTTCGGCAACGTTCAAGTGAACTTTCCAAATTGATCCGGAAACTGTGGTCATGACAAAGATTACTGCAGAACGGTTACTGGGGGCAGGATGACATCAATTTATCAGTTTGCTTTTACAACTAATGGATTTCCAACAGATAGAGCTGCCCATTTCGACTTGAAATTTGTTACTGGCAAAGTAAACCTTATTAAAATGTTTCCAGTCAACACAAATTTTTGTTCGTCCCTGAATACCTGAGCAATAACAATGAGCTTAATCGACCAGCGTTAACTGTAAAGTGGCCTAACGACTTGGCCCAGTTAACGTGGCGAACACTTATTATATTCTGAACACTCAAATTGTTTTCATCAAAATCTCCTTCGTTCTATTCGGTTTGTTTAAAACCCCATTCTCGGAGGACGGCTTTCTTCTTGATCTATTATATCAGATGCGTTGAATCGTTTAGATTCGAGGTAAAATTTTATCATGATGTAGAAACCGAAGTAATATAGATTAGCGTTACCGACTGGAAATATCAGAATTCATGTCAAGAAGGGCTACGGTTGCTTCCTTTATTCTAGCTACACAAAAGGGTCTCACGCGTTACCCAACCAGACAGAATATATCAATTGCGAATGGATATTAAACTCAATTACTTTGAAATCCCGCACCAAACACCAGAGACTACAAACGCATTTCAATGGACCGATAATTCTGGAGGCCTAATGATTTTCAAACTGAAAAAACACGTGCCTCGGGTAAGCAAAAACCTCAGCCACAAACCTAACTTCCATTCAAAATCACCGAAAAATATACACTTTCTCTCATTCTTTGATGACCACAAATGAGCTCGATCGATAGAAGGCACAAACGACGATAGTAGTACAATTTAGTGCAGTTCTCACCGCAAGCAACCACGAATAACAGAGCTGGAATTTCGGCCACTATATGGTTGCATCCGTTCATCTAAAACAAATCCATTCCAAGCATGTGGAATGAACGGACTAGATAGGGAGAGAACGTGGCGACCGACCGAACAAATTCGTGGACTTTGGAGGTAGCCGACTGGAGTCTTGCTATCATTGGCTACTTCGTCAATTAGCCCGGCTTCTTCAAGATTTGTGACTTTAATGTATAACAAACACGACAAAATATTATTAGCGTTGCTAGTATATTATTATTATTATTATTATTATTATTACTATTATTATTATTATTATGTAGGGGAATATTCTGAATGAATTCGCATCACTGGTTGCAGTAAGCTACTAGGAGCTACTGAAACAGTTTCGGATAAATAAATATTCCTATCCACCATTCGGAATCTAAAATCAAGTTACCTCACAGCAGTGCTCCTGAAATAATGGTAATGGTATCGTTTTGCAATAATGACAAATTTGTGGACAAGAATGCCTGTCAGATCTGATAAATAACCGAAGTGACAGCAACTTAATCAAGAATAAAGTACGTTATCCGGACAGTAGGGGATAGAAAAATTAAATGCAAGCAGATGAGAACAACTTACATTCACATAATCCCAACTGATGCGATTTGGAGTTATGCCGAAAGAACGCAGTACACGATTTAAGTGTGTGCGGAAGGCAGGCAAATCTGAATCCATTAGGTGTTTCGTATCCCTCACGGGATTAGTGATCTGTTGATGACTGTCTGATTCAGATGAAGGTCGATCCACAGTATTCCGGGCAGGTTCGGAAAACTGATCACCAGCTAATTCACTAGTTTTCTTGGCTCGAACTGTGTATGGAACTGGGCTTCCAGGCCAGCGCCCGGTTTCCATGAGAAAGCTCGATGCACCACGAAGTACGATATACCACAGCATAGCATCGTTTTCCTTATGGGTTGGGATTAAAGCTGAAGAGAAATGCAAGCGGCTGATTACTAAAATGACCAGCGTATGACGATCGGGCGAACGGTCAGTGAGTACAACTGAGAGTAAATAGACGGTTATTGTTTCCAGTGATGATTGTTGCTGATGGGATCGATTGCAACATGATCGACGCATTACTTTTTTACATCCATGTTCACCTAACAAACAGATTACATATCACATTCCATCATCGCAAAACCCACTCCATCCACCCCACAAGCCGAGTAGTTGTTTCCTGTTCGTTTACGAGTAACGCGTAAGACTTCTCTCTGCCGATGCAGAAATGTTCCTTACTTCGACAGTCCCCAAGTTACTCTAACTGATTAGATGAATTTACATTTAACCCGTCAGGGGCTTCCTCAAACCCGGGAATTCCTCATTTTCGCACACTTATTTTTTACAATTTATCATCATCGTACTATTTGTCCGAGTATGCACCACTGAGTAATCACCAAAATGGGTGAATCAAACCTTCAGCTCCAAAGCTGCTACGACCTCTTGAATTCTTAGTTCATTTCGAGCTTTTATCTACAAGTTTCTGCTGGTGTACATCCCACCTTAGACACACAATACGCGTAGTACTTGTTGGTAAAATGACCGCCAATGGAAGACCAATACTCATACCACTTGTAGAAGCCAGAGAACGGTGTATAATTTTCTATTACATAATTGTAATCAGGCGATCCACAGCAGTGCCTGTAGCCTGAGAACCTTGTGCTGCATTTCAAGAGCCGCTCTTCATATCTGATCGGTGGTGGTTAGAATTGACATTATTCTAACCTACTAAGAAAAACAAAGTTCTTCTTGTGTTGCCCTATTAACACATTCATAAAAACAGATGCCGGACGTTAACACCACACAATACACAGGCCACACTGGGATGAAATATAAGATGTCAACGCGAAATGTCAAGATGGATACAGCGAAAGGAAAGCAAAGCGTCAGCACGATAAACTGCGAACGCAACAGTCCTTGGTCCTCTAAGACTACGCTGACCACAGCCACAACGGTTAACCAGACCTAAATGTTGTGATTGCAGCACACCAGGTGAGGAGTAAAAATTGGACGCAGAAGTAAACCTGGACCCGTTATATCCTACAAGGGTCTTGATATTGATTGAAGTATTGACCGACGCGTGCGATTTGAAATTAAGCCACGAGTGTAGGTAGAGGTTATTTATCCGAATGAGAACTTTAACTTCGACACAAACGATACGTGCCATGGGGACAGGGGACTGTTCCACGACTACTACTACCACTATACTCCGAAGGTCAATCCATATAAACAGATCTTTTGCAACAGGCTTTATCGCTACACCTAAATAGGCTGGTCGGACCGTGCAACGCCGATTGCATCCAATTTTAACTGCCGATTACAATTTTATCCTTCCTCCATTACATGTTGGCTCCATATGTATAACATTACAAGCCGCGTGGCCTCCCGTTTTTTTCCAGTCGATTCAACTTCACTGGATTCTAATAATCATAACACCCCTTGCCGTTGGTCGCCAACTATCTACAGAAAACGAGTAGGGCCTGGTTACCACCTCATACTACTTCCAGGGTTCCACTTGACGCAGTGAATCACAAGAGTGCTTGCCGGATTCCATAAAAGGCGGTGATCTGAACATTCCCCAAATTTAGAAACTTTAACTGACTTATCGATGGAAGTATCGCGTGATACCTCATCACTATCAACGTTTAGCGTCACATAGCAAAGCAAGCCTTACTGACCACTGTCTTTTCTCCACATTTAAATGTTTCTTTACGAGGATTGAATATCCAAGGGAAACAGGGAGTGGACCTATACAGGCGGGAAAAGATAAGAATATTACTGTAGTCAGCTGTACTAGCGTCCTCTTTCAATCATTCTCATTCGATAGAAAATGACAACACGATCCCCACTGTTCACGGTTCACGATCATATCCTTCAATGACTCCAGCCAGCTAGATGACGGGTCTTTTGGACCCCAACCACGAAGACGCGAGACACCTACTTTACCCAAGTTCACCGTGCATTTTCTCATTCCACATTGCCGCACCATCTGCTCACCTCTATATACGTTCTTCTGCTCCGTGGGAAGAACGCGAAATAGATCACGGTATGGTAGACGAGTGTTCGCCATAAGCAACAAGTGGCTCAACCAGCGCGGTCTACTAAGTTTCATATGCTGATATAAGGTATTTTGACAACTAACAGTTAGTATTAGATTCCTGACCTCCACATTACTGACCCAATCACCATCCAATTCTTACGATACTACGTAGACATCGGTGATGGGAAACCTCCAAGTGACTAACACCTTCGACACGCACACTCCGTGCCTCGCAACCGCACAACAGAACCGAGTGCACTGTGGCACAATACGTACAACGTTTCGACATCAGTGAAATATCGGGCCGACGCCATAAATGCTCCACTCCTGTGTAAGCCGCTCGAGCCTTGGATGTACGCTTGTTTATATCTACGCAAATAAAAGTTACTTGTGGAATATATGACACTATGTAGAATATCCACCGCGTCCGAAGTGGTACGTGAACCCGGGACGAACGCCTTAACAATTATGGTATCGGGCGGCCACTGAACGGTTTGTTGAACTTCACCACATGATGCTTGCACGTATCCGTTACTGATTTGCGCGGCCACGGGCCGCTAGCGCACAGCAATTGACCCCTACTGACAGGTGACTTCTCTGCAAGTGGCCTAGCGGCCCGTGACTGCGCAAATCAGTAGCGGATAGGTGCAAAATTATGTGGTGAAGTTCAAAAAACCGTTCAGAGCCTGCTCAGTAGCTTAATGGTTAAGGTGTTCGACTCAAAATCGTTCGTCCCAGGTTCACGTCCCAGTTCGGGCGCGCTGGATATGCACTGCTTACGATTCCCAACAAGAATGAAACAACTGTACAGTGCTTCCATGGTTTCCTAATGGCGAGTTGAGCGCTGATGTCACATGGCGAATTATATCATGAAAGCACACCCCTACTAATAATGCCTAACAATGGAGAATAACACAAATACAGAAAAGCAGATTGACGGAGAATTTAAAAACGTACCCAAGTCTTCTGATCGGGCAGGGGACAACTTCATTTCTTCCTCCAACGAACGAGAACGAACAACTCGCAAGAAAGCAGCGTTTCGAACTGATGTGTAGTACAAAGAACGAGAGGTTGGGCAGAGATAGGATGATCAAGACTACTCTTCCAAATGAGTTTCCAGTTTATTTTTAAATATAACAAACAGCGTGGTCGAAATTTTTGCAAGGTGCCGGTTTTTGCATTGGGTAACATATCATAAGGTAAGTTTACGACTGATTGAAAGCACTCTCAACCACGATGTGCTACTGCCATTTCGAAAACTTTAAATAACACCAAGCAGCGCATCGTCCCTTCGACGTAATTCGAAATACATTTGGTTGTGATTTGTTAGGGGTTCCCAGTTCGTTCAGTAAAACTATAGGTTCATCCAATTAGTGACCTTAATTGTTAAGCGATGTGATACGAAAAAAGATGTAATAAAAATAACTCAGACCACTTTTCTCAATTTCAGTGCTACCGATTGCATGCGATTAAATCTGAGTAATTATTAACAAATCGGACTCGTTGGGTTCAACGGTTGCTTTGTCATTCGAACATTTAAAATCACAAGTTTGGACGTCTACCGACATTGCTTCTGGCATAGGCGAGGCGTACCTGAAAATCTTCAGGATAGCCGGCGACCGTCTTCAAATATTGGAGTGAAGAGGTATTACACAAGGTGCCTATAAGCCGAGGACGGTAACACGCTGAACAATGGAGGATTTGTCTACCACCGTTGGGTCCATTGCGCATGTTCGTTCTACCGTACTCATCAATGTAGGAAACGTTCTCAAGTAACCATCCGATGACAAATCCTATCGGGTGAAATTCTTTATCGTGATTCTTCGAAGCTGTCAATGTACGTAGCGAAAAACAATAAAGCTTTAACAATCCCGGTTGGTGGTGGGTCATAATCGTACGTTATAGTCCGTGAAGCACTAATGAAGGTCAATGTTTATTACGCGACGACAAAATTTTCCACTAGTTCAGCCGATTGTAGCCTAGGACTATATATATCAAACCCATAATCGCTGTGCTTAGAGGAAGCAAAGCAAAAATTGTTTGGAAAATTAGATAGGACGACCACTGGAGGTTAGCTTTTATCACGCTATTGATGAGGTAAGATCTGCGTTCACTTCAGAATCCTCGAGGATGGAGGTAAAACACTTCGTGTTGAAAAATAAGGACCTTCACCGAATAGTTAATTGGCACTTACACGGCGAACTGGATGTCATTTCCCAACTCATGCTACTTACGGGAAATGCGAAGCTGCGGATGGTCACTGAATTAGCATAAACATAGCTTCCTTCCAGGATGACAGAAACCTTCAATGATCCAAAAAAGGAAAAAAACGACGTAATATGGAGGATAGTGCTGGAGGATATATTCGTATGACGACAGGCGTTTTGGAAACAATCAAGTGAAAGAAAACTTTACGGATCTTCATAGCAATCATATTCGGAACAAAAGCGGGTTTCGGATCGTGACAGGAAGACACAGAAGTGCCGTTGAAAGACAGTGTTTACACGAACAACATGAAAGCAGGTATTTCACGAGGCTTGCATTCTTCATCTGCTCCATTCTTTTGAAAATCCTTTATAATAAAGAAACATCAATTTGCCACCAAACAACTGGAAAAATGTACCAGTTGATGTTCATTCAGTCGGCTAAAGACATCAGTGCAGTAATTCAGGGGAAGATAGACTATAGATGAAAACTGCTTGCAAATGGAAGAGATTAATATCGGACAATACATCAGAAAATCTCATGACCATAGGATTAAAAAATTCAAGACACTCATCCAAAGCCTTCGTCGTACTTAGGCTACCTGCAGAGAAGTCGTTTATCAGTAGGGGTCGATCGCTGTGCACTAGCGGACAGTAACCGTGCAAATCAGTGACGAATAGGTGCAACATCATGTGGTGAAGTTCAAAAAACCGTTCAGAGCCTGCCCGATAGCGTAATGGCTAAGGCGTTCGACTGAGAATCGTTCGTCCCAGGTTCACGTCCCAGTTCGGGCGCGCTGGATATGCACTGCTGATGATTCCTAACAAGGATGAAACAGCTATACAGTGCTTCCATGGTTTCTTTATGGTAAGTTAAGCGATGATATCACATGGTGAATTATTTCATTAAAACACTCACAAATCTGGATGCAACACGATTTCACATTGGAAACTTTGCACAAGGAAATAAAACTAATCGGCATGCAAACGCCTTGCCTAAAGGGGGTCGTCCAAGACTCACAAAGGAGGGGTTTCACTGAAGCTGATTTTATCCAGGCACAATTTTACTTATCACAAAGTCAGTGGACAGAATTTTCGATCTCAAATGTCATAATTTAAGATCCACTCGTCAATGTATCGTGCAAGTTTTATTTTTGTTTTCAGACAGCCGTACTAACCTTAGTGCCTTACGTGTTGTCTAAGAGTTCACTGGCAGTTGTGGTGGTATGTAGACCGACAGGATGGAATGAAAACTAATATCAAGGAATCATCGAGCACGCCCGGAAGTCCCTGACACCCGCTAACCCAATATTGGACTGCACCGGACAAGATTTAATGAGAAATCCGACATGAGCTATCACGAACCATATATTTTGACGGGTGATCGAGCTGACATGATTTAATCACTCAAGATGTAATTACCCAACCGTAATGCGAAACTGCTAGAATTTGGTGAAACGACCCAGATCAAGTCCCCGTGTGAGCAAAAACAACCTAAAAAGCATCTGGCTGTCCTGGCATCAGTCGGGAGTATTTACAAATCGCTCAAAGACCATTTTCCGATTATTTATCCTACGAAACGTAACATACATAAAAAGATACATTTCATGCATGCGATCCATGGGAGAGAACGAAATAAAAAAGCCTCGTAAAATGTTTTATACGTGGTCTTATCAACTGGATAAAAGGCAATATCACAAAACAGAGTAGAGATTGAAGCAAGCCAAAGGGGCAAAAACATAGCCAGAGAAATTTGAACTAGGAAGAAATAACGGAAAACGTTTTTGCAGCGGACCAGAATGAAAAGTTAACAGTAGCGGATGCAGCTGGTTGCTCGTCTCTTTGACGTACGAACCTCTGTTTAGCTGTCTGTTTGGTGAGCGGGCATTTGTTCCAAGCAGTATAAGACGAAGTGACGTTTGGTTGGATGAGCGGAACCCCCGGGTTTACGTTGAATTGTTCAAACGAACGACAGAATCAAAAGCGTGGTTAAACCATTCAGGGGTTAGTTGTTTTCGGGGCATGGGGAGCTGGGAAAGATTTGGACCTTAAAGAAGAGTTTAAATGAAAAGAAACAGAATCATCAGACGCAAATCAACATCCGTTCGAAGGATAGAAAATCGCGAAAATCATCCTAATCAGTAGAATTCTGGCGTCAAAGGTGCATTTGGGGCTCATAGCCGGGTCGAGACGAGGAAAATGAGTAGAAGTTAAGCGAGACGGTGGACCGATGGAGCTCAAGGGAAACAGAAAAGCGATACAGGAGGATGAAAGAATGAGGTCAAGGGTGTGTCCAAGGTGGTTAATACGGCCGAGGATTATTGGAGGGAAGTGAGCCGGTTGGAAAAAGCCGTTGGCTACAACGAAAACATCGGTTCAGTGTTTGCTAGTCGACACGCTCGATAAGTATAATAGCCAATATTGTTGCTCGGGTTAAAACCATCACAGGTGGTAATTCGGCAGCTGGCGTCCGGTGAAATCGACGGTTTAAAATCTGAAGATAATAAAGTATCGGACCCAAACTAAGTTTGAATGACATCGAAAAATTAATGCGCTGTGTTAGACTCTATGTAAAGGTTTTTACTTCTAGAACAGTTTTGTCGGCTGAGTGTTTCAATATTAAAAACTTTCACTCTGAAGATCATAGTGCAAAATAATGACTAAAACGAGGAACTGAATCACTAACCCACTAAATCGGAGGTCACTGTTGGCGATGTAGAGAAGGGAAAATCGGTAGGAGACAATAGATTGAGAGATATAAGCCCACACAGAATGTGTGAGGAAAAAGAAAAAACGAAGTAAATAGTTCGAACAGCAACCATAATTTGTATGTGACGAGGAAGGAATGTGTTTCAATGAAAAAGTGGCAAAGGAGCGAAGAAACAGAGAAGTACGAAACAGAATCATTCCGATTCAAACCACGGATGATAATGGGGGCAGTGAAGGGTTGATCTGAGTTCTGTGAGTGACTGCGCTCAGATGAAAGAAAAAGTTACTCATTAGGTCGTAATTAATGGAACAGAAGAGGCAACCGAATAGTGAGATTCGGGACGGCCGACCACATAAAGCCCCATGGGGTTGGAGGCAATAATGCTCCAAGCGCCAGCGGAACTGCCAGAACAAAGACGCCATACTATATGGCACGCCAAATTTCTAAACAAAATAATGCACCACGCGCGAGTAGGAACAGAAAGTGTGAAAATGGGGTAAAAAAAATATAGGTCTCGCTAAGCCCAGCAATTACAGTTGGAAACAGCATCACGGTGCACATTTTCTCTCAAGATTGATAAATATTTCTTGGATATTACTAGTCCAACAGAGACGTGCATCGGACGAGTACGGACCATCAGTCGAGTTTAAATCTAAGCTACGCGGGGGTGTTATGTGTAGTCCTGAAAAATGACAGTCGGAAGAGTGAAGATTTTTCTAGTTCAGTTTGCAAAACCATTAATCTGACACCAACGTGCTCCAGTTTTGGTTGTTACCTCACAGCCCCATGCACTCAAACAGCGAAGACTCGGCAAAATAGTAAGCTGAATCACTGTATAGAAGAGGGATAGTTTCGAATGCAAAGATACTACTGACTATGACACTGGACCGTAACACCCAGTCCACAACCATCTCCTCGGGGGATTTCGTGGATCCCAAAACGGTAGTCTAACTACGCTTACATCAGCCGGTCCACTGGTTAGAGTTTTCACTCTTATTCGACTGGCTACCTCAAATCGTTTTCCAACCATTACTCGCCTCGAATAACAGCCTACAACGAGGCAGTCGTTCCGTGGGCATACGCAAAATATATACTAATCACATTAACGTATTCCGACTCAGTTATTGTTCTAAAGACTGAAACCTAGAACCTAGTACCTTACGCCTAACCTCTAAGTCACTCTTGAAATTCTCCCACCATAATCTAGCTATACTACGAAGACAGCTGTTCAAAAACCAAAAGTTGTCACATATCTTCTGTTTTCAATGGCCATATTTCGGAGCCGTAGAGCAATACCGACTTTATTGCTGCCATTTATGCTCCACATTTGATCTAAGGCGCCGACGCCACAGATGCCTCAAATTAGCAAACACCAATCGAGCCTTCGGCATACGCGAAGGAACTTCTTCCGATATAGGACCACCAGGTGAGATACCCAAATAACTAAATCCAGCGCCGGAAAGATGAAGTTAGGCTTTGAGGAAGTCTAGTCCTGCGACAGCATTTTGCACTTAGAAAGCGGGGAAAATATCCCAAACAAACCTGCACTACCATTCAGGCGATCGAGAAAAACTTGCTACCTACTTAAATCAGCACGCAGTGGCACAAAGTTGTCAGCATATTCTAGGTCAGAAAAGTTCCCGTTTGGGCAACTAACAACAACAAGATTCTCACAACAGGCTGTCACAACCAGACTACACCTTGACGTGGTGTGACGGCTTGCGTGCCTCCAAGATCCAACGAGCTATACGGGATGGCTTATCTCGAGCCGAAGAGCCAATCATGCCTGGAAGATCAATGGCTAGAGGCCTGACGAAGT
>LUCM01008899.1:0-23343 GCA_008360955.1 Fasciolopsis buskii | reverse complement strand
ATTGGCAAAATTGCTCTTAAAAGTAGATGGATAGACGGGTATAATATGTGGTTAGCAGCGTAAAGACCTTTAATATAGGTCTAGGTTGGAGTTGAACATGTGACGGTCCAGGCTTGATGCAAATATTGGCGGAAGGGTTAGCGAGAAATGAGGTCAGGGGTTAATGTTCAAGCAAATTAGGGAATATTTTCAACTGGGAAAACGGTTCTAATTATGCTAAAAATGCTACAGTAGCACCCTAAATTGTAAGACAACAGCGAGAACAACTCACAACGAGGATCGTTATTCCGCAATGTGCAAATAAAATGCAAATGAAATGCTTCTTCGTCATAACGGCAGTTGCATAAATGCCAACATTCACCTTGGAACGATCTTGATCATCTTATCACTATATTCATCTCACCGTTAACCGTAGCACCTTCTTTATGCACCACCGGCTAATCCTCCGATTTCTGGCTTTAGGACAGTTCACATTAATTTTCCATCCTCTGTCGTACAATGCCTTTGTTTTCCTTGACTGCCGCGTTCAGATTTCAAGAAAGTCCGCTATCAACGGACTCGAGCTTTCAGCAATAATTGCAGTGTGCCCTCTACTTGCATATTTGTAGTGCCAACCTTAGGTCGGAAGCACCTCCATTTGTCTCCGTCTATGGTTACGGCTCATTCATCACCAAACATCCAAGATGACGCCGAAGCAAAACTAATTCTTTCTGTTCTGTTTCAGACCCCGCAATCAAGCTATATGCACTATCAATGCTCTGGTTCCCGAATGAGCAAATCCAAATCCACTGGATTTTCAGTGCTGCTAGGATGCTGCTAGCGAGGTATGGCGCTCCAATACCGGTTCGCTCAACCAAAAGGCAACCAAAATGACGTGGCTGATAACTCTCGGTGCCTCTGCTCGGGTAGAACATGACGACTGAATAAAATGCACTGTATTACTGCCGTAGGAATAGCGTGAGCACCAATCAAATTCCTGACCCGTGCTGCCAGTTCGGATCGAAATCTCCTAAAACAAAACAGCATAGAGGATATTCGGGGAAAATGACTTTGTATTTTGCATAAAGGCTTCTTTTCCATCACACTTCTCAGCCTGGTTACCTGCGGCTGCGTACTGATGGCATCAGCAGTCTTGAGGATTCCACAAACCTTCCGGACAATATTCTTCATAAACGCACATCCAGCATAGTCTGGGCGACCTATTTGGTGAGTGGAGCGCGGTTTGAAAGTCTGATAGGTTTGCTTTTTAAATATTTTATCTAATTCGCTTACTAATAGTGCGGTAGAATACCCTACGTTCTGCCCAAAGTATTCCATAATTATTCCTAAATTTTCGGCTTTACGCTGTTGCCTGATTTCCAGTAGACCGGTTTTTCCATTTTAAGTATTTTTCAACATCAAGGTAAACCGCGTGTGACCGACTACCAGAAGAACAGGCGGTCCACAATCCCTGCCAAAATCCATGCCGAAATAACAGATGATCAACTGGTCGGTCCATCTGGCTGATGTATTTAGTCAGTTAAATTAACGATTGGAATGCTTGGAGAAACCACTGACCAGAGCTGTTACGCAGATGACATCAGCGGAGGCCGCCATCGCCAAGCTGGCTCCACTCTCGCACCTTACTGAGACATCAAATGCCTCTCTAGATGGTCTTTTCGGAGCTAGTCGATCTATTGATTCAGTATTTTTGAATCACTGGGACGTATCCGGAAAACCAAGAATGCTGTTAGTCTTAAAATTCCTGGCCACCAACCTCTGGAGAAGGTTAAAGAGACCATAATGGGGGTGTGTAATACGGGCCATTATTCTGGTCATTGTGTGCGACTGCTAAAATGATCCAACAAAAAAGCCTGCCGCTCCTGATGCAATTCCAGGGCAAAAGTATCACCCGTGAATTCATCAGAAGGAAAAATATCACTGCTTTTAGCAAACTCAACAAAACCATAACGATTGCAGAGGACAAAACACCACCCCAAAGAGAAGTACTGGGTCTCCAAAAGGTGAGCAGCCCCGCCGCCCTTTCCAGATGTCATTAGGTCTTCCTGCCCTCCTCCTAAGTTACCAAATTGTATTCACGATCACAAACCCCAAAACTACCTTTGAAATTTGAAGTTGACTTAGAAAAAGCACCCTCCTCACCGACTTTCAACCACCACGCAAAATCTTGCACCTTAAACCATCTACGTCAGAATGCAAACTTCCACCGCGGCCTATGCGGCCTGTATGGTTAGGGCGCCCAGCCTGCCCACACTGTCGGCTTGCCTCCAAACTGGCCCTAAGGCTCCTCTCACCCTCAGTCCCCAACCAATCCGGTACACACCAAAGTTGTCGTCAAAATGAGGTCTAAGTTGTTGTCTAAGCCTAAGAGGCCACGACACAGACCCAGCACTAAACAACTAGGAAAAGCTGGCCCAAGGTCCAGTATTACTTAATTTAGTGAACTGAAATACCCTAGAATCTCAGACCTACCAGGATATTGAAGGCAGACTGTATCCCCCAGTTCAACTGGTTGCCATCATTCACACTTCCCAACAGTTCAGCCTTTTCCCCTACATGGACAACCATTTGGTCTAACGCGTATGTGCCGGCCACCTTCTAGGGATACCGTCAGGTACCACTGCATCTAGCCCTACCGCAAACTCAATTGTTGCGGCCCAGCATACTTCGGAATATAATTTATTTCCAACTCGGAAGCCATGCGAACTATGGACCAGATTTACTTGCCTCCGGTATCTTCCTTATACACAAACAAGTCTTCTGCTCCACAACTCCTTAGCTTTTCTGCCGAAATCTTTTATCTCTTCTATTGCCCTATATCACCCACATATGTCACACCCTACTCGCTCGATGTGACCGAAAGCGGGTTGGCAAACATGACCATTGCGGCAACTTTCTCTGAGACTGAATGTAATGCGGACGGGATTACATTACCCCGGTTTACAGGTTACCAACTCATCAGATGTCATGTTCAAATGGTCTGAGAGTTCATCTACAGTCCACTCCCAGTCATACCGCCCTGGGCGGATGCTTCCGTATTCCAAGGATGCAACATTCTCAAAAATAAAGAAGCCCTCAAATGAGAAAAAAATGGTTGAAAATAAAAACAATGATTCTCCCCAAAACTCTCCTGCCAAAACGATTTTTTGATGATAGCCGAACTAAGGAATACCACTTCTGACGTACCAGGGGAGAAGCCGCTCGCTGGAGATTTTAGTGCAAAAACAGCCCTGACGGACGTTGCCATATAGCCGGGTTCCCCAAAAATCAAGGGGGCTATATGGTGAAGATAATTATCAATACGGATACAATAACGGGATGGAGATGGGTCAAAACAACACTGGATATCATTTGAGGTAAATGGAGAGTGGTAGTTAACAACATTCAAGAGCTAAAATATTGCTGAAGATGAAGCTACGGGAAACCTACAAGGTTGCACTAAACTATATGCGGGACGAAATTATATGAAGAATTGTGAACGGAGAGACAAAGGAATTCACAAGAATGGTCATCGGACTTATGCGGCTGGGAGCGGATTGTGATGTGTGGTGGGAAGAAGACGAGTAAGTGTAAAAATTGCAACCAGTCCTTAAATACCCTTGCCATGAATGACCTGTTGTCCTCATCTAATATCGGAGTTTCTGGTGTTCCGTGGAGGTACGGGTCTGAAGGTTCGAGGGTTGCTCGGCATTTCAGTAGTGTTAGTAACAGTGTTTTTGACCAGTCGCAATGGTTCATCTGAGACGGAGTACCCGGTGCAATATTTGGCGCGGATTAGTTTGGCTTAGGGTTAAGCGGCCCGTTACTGGAGCGTCAGATACGGATAGCAGCTTCTTTACAGAGATAGGCAACCAGCGCATAGAATGGAGTAGGGCGTTTGATGAAAGCTCGCGCTGCATCTGTGGTCTTTGGCGAGCCTGGAGAAGATTCGGAGAGTGAGGGGACAGTCTGCAATTTGTTAAAGATGATGTTCAGTTGATTCAGCAAAAGTGGAAACAACGATAAAAGTCGGCTTCTTACAAAGATCATGGGGTCCAGACGGCTGTCTTGAAGTGCGCAGGAAGGGGTGTTCCGATGACGGGACGTGTGCAACAAGCTCATCGTCTGCTTGCTACCTATAGGTTGCATGGCTCAGTCAGTTCTAGGCTGCATTGTCCTTATTCTCAGCATGTTTCTATTTCATCTTTTGACATCGCGGACGCAGATTACAGTGGTCTGATAGGAAGGCTAGCGCAAGGGTAAGAGAATGGAATCACCTTTTGTTCTGTTTGTGAAACTCTTCTGGTCTACTGGTCTGTTGCACATGCTAAAGGGAGTCTGTTATAGTTGATCATGTGATCTACCGCCGATTAATAATACTTGCAATTGCCAGGAAAGGGCGCAACTGAGTGGGCCGCTGATGGCAGCGCAGGCTGGGCGCCAAGGCGGGATTTGCCACGAGAAGTCACAGATGGGAGGGAAGGGAGAAACATGATAATATTAGGATCAGTGATTTGTGTTTGAAAAGGACCATATCAACTTACACCACGTAGTAACGTTAGTAAGCATGCATGATTAAGAAAAACGAAGGCAGTGTTCTGGACGTCACCACACGCACCAGATGCGACGTTGGGACTGGCATGTTAAAAAATAGAGAGGTGGGTGGGTAGCAGAGGTGAACATTCCAATGCGCTACTTCCCCAGACCGTCCCCACGGAGCCGAAGTGACGCGCGTGCCAACAAAACCTCTACAAAAAAGACATCGAAGACCAAAGAACCGGTAGACGCAAGAAACGAAATAACTCCGGCTAATATTTTGACTGCAGAGACTGAGAAAAACCGGTGCACGGAATAAGCTGGAAAGAAACTCAGGACACGGATCCAAGAACACCAGTTGGTAACAAAAGGGCAAAATCGACTCCCCATAATTTCAGTTCACGAAGGGCACGAAGATGAAATGTTCAACCTCTAGAACTTGAGGAGCATTGCCCTTGTTAGATCGAAGCATTTCATAATTTATAATCCATTTAAGTCTATCTCATGCTGCGGTATCGCCGTGCAGAGAGATAGAGTGTGATTAATAGTGTGGTTTACTGGGAGGAAATTTACGCCAGAGACACCAGACACGACCTGCATTTGCAGATCAAGGGAACATGCTAAGGATTATCGATGCAGTCGACTAAGGTGGTGAGTTGAGGGCAATAAACTAAATATATGTGCATATATATAACAAACAAACGAGTGAACAACATATATTAAAGCAGCATGAAAACAACCGTATTGGCAGTGCAATAACATTTTAATAAAATTACCCGGTGACAGGTTACAGAAGAACAGTAACTTGCAAGTAAATGAAGTGCTTATTCTTTAATAAAAGGGTTTTGAAATTTTTGAGGTTTTTGAAACCTTTGGTCCAGTAGACCGCATAGCTTTCGGGACAATGAATAACACTGAGCTTTATAACTCTGATCGTTTCTAACCAAACGCTGGCAAAGATGGGGTTAACTCGTTACCTGCACGATGAGTCACACCCAAACAGACCAGTAACTTAGTTCAACTCCGTCCAGCACAGGTAACCGGATTGAATTCGACTGACAATTCAAATGGAAAACTGCGTAAAAGAATAACTGGTCTAGGGAGAGAAATTTCCACTTAGCCGCACCCCGATGTCTTACGATTTTAGCTGAGATGCTGAATCGCCCCCTTTTTGCTTAGATGCCGTGTTCCACCGATCATTGTGCAAGATAACCAAGACCGCCTCACCCATTATTCTGAGCGGAGTGGGTGGCACGTGCATGGCCGCTTAGAGTTCCCTTTTGTTCAATTTTTCCCTGGCCATCTCCCCGGTAAGCTTACTCACTGTGCTCCCATTGACAGCTAGCCCCATAATTGCGGCGATTTGCTATCAGGCAGTGGGATTTGTTACCATACGAATTTAACTACAGCGGAAGGATGGGCTTCATCGTCCGAAGACATTATTGCGGAGGAAGGTGAGGTTAACACTGAAGCAAAGCCGGTTTATTGATCCTACTGTTGAAAACCGAATTGTTTTAATGTAAACACAGACTAAGGTGGACAAATAAAGTGGGCAGCATCTCCACCTTATCACTTTGCCAAGTGCAGCAAATAAACACCGACTTATGTCTGGATGACGTAATTAAGCGTAAGATGGCAACCAGCGCTCGCCGCAGCATCACAGCAATGACGATGTCACCCCGGCTAATGGTAAGAAATTTGCAATCAAACTGCCGTGCATGGGCGTGCACACCTATGCATGCATAAAGGTTTTATCTGGTCAGATATGCATATATATGCAAGTACTTAGGCGCTTGCACATACATAAGTGACAACGCCATGGAACAGTAGCCTTTTTTGTACGGAACGTTGTCTTTCGCTACCGTAAAACGCCAAAAAATGTCAAAACTATCTGCATGAATGTAGGTATATACAATTATTTTGTGAATACATATCCAGACATAGGTATGCATGTTCATAATGACAAAGTTACACATATCCGACATATATATATATATGGTCGCGTATATTTTACATACCAGTTATTAATTATATGTGCATATAAACTTATATAGATACATTTATTTTTCCAACTGCAAGATTGTACATAAAAATGCCATTTAATTTTTCACATATATTTTCTCATTCATGGCTAGCTGGGCAGCCGTAATAACGAATTTAAATCCAATGGCAATTTTGACGAAAATGTCCATAAATGAAACGGCGCAAAACGAAGGTATTTCGTGTGCGCAGGGGATAGTTTAGCACAACTTATTCCATGTGCAAATTTACACGGGCAAATGCATGTGTAATTTGCCCATACATTTCATAAATTTGTTTGTGCATCCGCTACATATAAGTGTGGATATGTATGTATAAATATATATTTATATGCATTCGCGCGCGTAAAGACGGACATGAATGCACAGGCATGGTCTTGGTTTGTTCGCTGGGTTGAGTAACTTGACTAGAAACGTTTCGTCGTCAGCCGGCTGACATCGT
Source organism: Fasciolopsis buskii (assembly GCA_008360955.1). NCBI lineage: Eukaryota > Metazoa > Platyhelminthes > Trematoda > Plagiorchiida > Fasciolidae > Fasciolopsis > Fasciolopsis buskii. Next base: position 16,347 of record LUCM01008899.1, on the reverse strand, counting down.
CAGTGCTGTGATATCGCGGCGAGCTTATGCGCATATGTATGTACACCGGAATTAACGCATACTTTACTGGCAGTCTTTAAGTACACTTGAAGGTAGATGAAGTTATACTTTTATACATTTAAACGTGGTCGTAAATATCTGCAGAAGTACTTATGTATAAAATTTACCCAAATTATCCATTTACCTACAAAATCTCATACAATATCATAGTAGGCGTTATTGTGTTTGCAGTGGTAACGTAGAAGAACGAAAACAAAAATAGCGTTTAACTAATGCAGGTTAGTACATTTTTCACTTATGACATGCCAAAAACGTTTTCTGGCCGCATCACTTTGCTCCACGCATTTTGCTTGTTTTCCAGTTTTGACAACCACCAATCGACAACCGTTTATGGAATTCAAACACTGCTAGGGAGTCCAGCCGCTAAGAAGGAGAACGATTAGGGTACCCAACCAAAGCATTTGGTCCCAACAAGAATCTGTTCGCGAGGCAGCAGAGAGTGGCTGACTGCAAGCCCATCTATTTTGATCGATTGTTCTTCCAATGATTTCCGACTGAGTTACCGGCTCAAATCAACCTTCAACATGGAGGACTAGGACACTATTTCGTCGGTCAGAATCATCGACAAATGCTAAACGGCGAGGCGAGTTGTCGTCTTTCTCACGTTGTTGCACGTTGCAATGGGAAGAATTAATGTGCTAGATGGACAGGGTCAGACTACCTAGGGTGAACAAAAACAACCCCGTCGCGACAAACACCAAAATAGATAGTGCCGCTCGACAGAAGGTGACATCATGATTGCGATTCTCGAAAATTCGCTGTCGTAGTCTTCAATGTCTCCGGTCAGTTTGTTGAAGGATCTCCTGGACTAAAACCATGGACACATGAGATATATACATTGCGTAAGTTTGCCCCAAATCTCATTCTACGCTACTACGTCATTTGCTGCTGGAACTCAGAAATCCTAGGTTTCCCTTCTGAGGCGAAATCTGACAGTGCAGATTATCCGAGATAAACAGTAGCACCCAGTAAGAGACAATGCACCAAAATTAAAAGAAACACAAACAAATGATGTGTGGATAAACGGATGGAATACAATCTGTAAGGGGATATATTTTTAGTATATGTCTGACGCATGAATATGGTGAAAGTAATATCCCATAGCTTCTAGGTCTCAATGAACTGGGGTGGGGTGACCGGTACCTACGCCCTTGAAACTAGGATTGAGATAGAATCACACGATGTCTCGACAGATCAGGTGTGGAGACGGGCCAGGCGACAACAAGTCAAGGCTTATTGCTGAAATAATAGGCAGATTTGGGATTCGAACTTTTGACTTTTCAAGATGACAGATGCCCAATTCACCTGACCATTGCCGACCATAATCGAAAGGAGATAAGTCACTACTAACACTTACCTACTGAACCATACCAAATACGTTGGTAGCATAACGGACGAATGGAAGCTTCCAGGATGGCCAGAGAGTCCACGAGTTCCGCAAGCGTTGTGGCACTTATCAAACGACTATGGAATTCGAACACTGCTAGGGAGTCCAGCCGCTAAGAAGGAGAACGATTAGGGTACCCAACCAAAGCATTTGGTCCCAACAAGAATCTGTTCGCGAGGCAGCAGAGAGTGGCTGACTGCAAGCCCATCTATTTTGATCGATTGTTCTTCCAATGCTTTCCCACTGATTTACCATTTCAAATCAACCTCCGACCTGGGGGACCAGGAGGCTAACTCTTCACGCCTCTTCCATTTGAGGTTTGCGAAATAACGAGTTTTTCTTTTGTGGTACTCCATCCCTCAAGGCCGTTTGTTCAGGGAAGATCTTAATCCGTCATATCTCTTTTAGGTGCAGTCTTTCTGAGACTTACCAAACATTTTAAAATTAGCCTAATTGAATTTCTTTTGAGAAATGTGTTGCATTGAGAGTTAGATGTTTTTCGTTTTCCCTGTCTTTGGTATGTGTTTACTTCGCCCTCTCTCCTGCTGTGTTCTAACATGCTAATCGTCGTTGGCCTTTTGCCCTTCGTCTGTTTTTGTTGCCCAATATAAAATAAGTATGAGGCTTACAATACCCAAACGTGCTTCCAAGTGTTTACTGATTTGATGCGTATTGCAAACGAGCACACAATGATCATTGTTTTAACGGATTGCACTTTTGAAAGCGTTGAGTCGCGCCTTCTTGGGGACTGGGATTTTCTGTGCTCAAGTGACCTTGAAGTTTACGGCTGCCTCAATCTTATAGGCTGGTTATGAGCATCCCGCCTGCCGGAGCCGGCGAGGGTGGTTGGTCTGCTCGGACAGGTGCTGCAGCGCTCCCAAAAAAGCGGACGAAAATCGTTTTCCTTAATCCGACGGAAATATCTAACTGGGATGATTTAAAATCCACTAATGAACAGACACACATTGACGAAACTGATTTGTTGCAGTACGAGCAGATGCTTCAGAACCAACCGCGGAAGAGCTTGTCAGCAAATGTTGGTAGGTTTGCATCTTTCTAAATTCGATTGTTAATTTTTTGGTGGTTTTTCGTGATCAATTTAGTCACAATTTATGATGACTAATAATTTTATATTTTATTATCCCGGTTTGTTTCTTGCCTAGCTTCTTCGGCCAAAGGGAATTCTGAGCCGTCCTACAAAAAGAAGCGGAAGCAAAAAAGTTCTAGGAATCCATCCAAGAAACGGACGGTGGACCCAAGTCAGCCGTGGTTGCAAGACACGGACTCTGAAGAGGAAGACATTGGATTGGAGGATGAACTTGATGACGATGAATATTTTCGTCGGTTAGAAGAAGAAAAATTTCGAGAAGATGAAGAAGAGGCTCGTCGTAAAAAAGAAGTAAGTTTCGCGGGTTCTGGTGCATCAGCTTGTGCCCATCCTATAACGAGTATATTCGTTCATGTCAATGCATACGCCATCGTTTGCTAGGTTCACATTTCGTAGCCCGCACACAAATCAAGGTTTTTAGCTTACTCTCATTTACTATGGTGTCAGATGTGTCAGATGCCTAGGTCTAGGGCAAGCTTGCTCGAAACGAATGACGCCAGCAATTCACTGACTCTCGACCCGTTGCCACCGTTGACATATTCGGATGTCATTGGTTTCTGTGTTGTTCCTTGCCCTAGTGTCTTGATTTTTGGTACGCTGTACGACGCTGCATAGACCTCCACAGTGATACGAGGGAGATTTTTTAATTGAGGTTTGTATTCAAACGACTTTTGTAGGCGTATTTGCTTGGATTTCAACGACAAACGTTCACATCTCACCATTGACGGTAAATAATTCTACTGAGTGAATGGGATAACATGCTAATATGCCGCTGTGAGGGAACGACGCTAGTGATCGACATTAGTGCAGTCCAGTCGGTACTTTGATTTTGGTCCAAAACGTACATTGAACATATTTGAAAGTAATACGTTGTGGATTCTGAAGTTGAGTGTCCAAAGCCGAAGAGGCAACCGCCGTAGTTTGTTAACAGTTGAATGTGCTTTGAATAACAGGTTGGTATTAGCAGCGACTCTTAAGTGACTCGTGAAGTCGTTTCTAAAAAGAGCTGTTGTTAGTAGCCTTTGTGGAAAAAGCTGATTGGAAGAGAGATTCAGGTGCACTCGAGTTACACGAATGGGCTCAAATTACGATCAAAGTTGGTGGAAAGTAGTTCAAAATTTAATGCGTTTTTAAATCCGAGGTGAAGATCGCTGCAGGTAAATTAGCACAGATCAAACACAACGCTTCTTTTGGAAACCTAAACTGGTGATGCGCCAGTAGGGTCATTAGTGTAATTCTGTGATAGTTATGGAGAGAAAACTGAATCTTGCAATATTTGGGATTTGTCGACTTGAAGCCCGGAGGATGTTTTGCCAACCACAGTGCCGTCACCGAACTAGTCAGCTAGCCATGCAAAATTGATGTGGACATCGAATTGATCCTAAGTTAGGCATTGGCATTTCTCGACTAGTTGAACAGTGTTGTATGTTTGATTTGCGTCTTTTACTCTCTGTGAAAAATGCCTTTGCGATTTGAACCCCAAGCCGAAACTTGTTTTTGTAGGAGAGACTTTAGGAGAAGTAGATTACTTGCTATTTGACGTATATCAGGTAAAGTCTATTTGCGTTTGGGGAAGGCTTGATTAACACCTATCAAGTTAAACATTGATTTTTTATAGCATCGATAGGGTCGGTTCTGGTATACAGCTCAGACACAATTGTTGAAGACATGTGCCAACCGCCTTTCATAAGGTGCTTCATGCGTGAGTGCAGTGGAACGAATATGTCCCGTAGCCACTAGGACCAACTATACGGTGGATGATGGGGGACCGGCGCCCTTGACTGAAAATTGGAGTGGGACAGAACTACATAAGGTCTGATTAGGCCAGATGTGGTGACGAGCCGTGACAGCGAGTTACCGTCTACCACTAAAGCGATTGGCGGGTCTGGGATCCAAACTTGATCCTTTTGATGATAAACGCTTAATCCACTTGGGCACCGCAGGTTTGAACGCAGAACATGACGAGGGAATTTTATTAATAATTCTGGGGTTAAACGTAGGATGTTTGCTCTTAGTTTTGGGTATATCGAGCTGAATGTGAATAGGTCAGTGGTTTGTACGTGTTTTGCATGTCTACAGGTGGACTCTCTCAATATACGCTTTTCTCCAAAACAGGTAATGTCTGGAAGATAGGTCGAGATGGTCGATCCATGAAGTGGCGAGAAATTATGATTCAAATGAGTGGATTATCTCTAGTAGGCTGAGTTAGATTACGAGATCTCTCAACATGATGGTTGAAGATCTTAGGCTACATGGCTAAATGTTGCGGTCATTGACGTTCATACATCCCGAAGGTTTCTGTTTCTCTATAACCCTTTTGTTTTTTGATCATAGAATCTTCCTCACAATATTGTTCGGTGGCGCAAAGTAGCAATCAAAACCAGAAAGGATTGGCGTATTTGTGCTGATTGCGCTAACAGGGTAAATAGAAGTGGATGTTAGCTAAGGCCTAGAAGCAGAGTCAGGGAAGGAAAAATAGTTGAAAGGAACATATCTAGCGGATTTTAGTTTCATTTGTATATGTGCTAGCGGACTGCATGTCGCATAGGGCCATCTTATTTCGGGATTGAGCCATTAGTAGTCAAAAAAATTGCTGTTTTTTTCCATTTTTCACAAGTCTAGGAACTGAAGTCAGTGACAGCATTCGCTTTTCTGTAGTCATTAAAAATGACAACAAATATGCACAGAAATTTTGGTGTTTGTCTTTCCCCTCTTGGTTTTCTTTGCCCATCTGACTTCGTCTACTCCCGTATCAGTTGTTCCGTGCTGTTTGGCACAACCTGAAATTAGTCAGATGTGAAATTTATGTATACGTGTGTACATAATTACGTACTTGATTAATGATGAGTATCTTTTGATATCGTGAGGCTGTTTGCTCTGAACGCCTCTCGAAGTGCTCCTAAGTTATCATGCATTTCTAACCGTTTCTGCTGGAAAAATCTTGCGAGCTGCCTGGTCTTGGTGGGGATTTTTTCACCAATGCCAAGCCGAAAGTGATTGTATAGCGCCGTTCATTAGGTTGACTGCTCTGATAATCAATCGTGGGGAGGCGATTCCAAATCAACTACGGATGGAGTAGGAAGCATGCGATTTTGTGCTCACTTGGATTTGCGGTGGGGGATGTCTAACCCTATCCGATGGAGGTATAGCCAGGAGTTGCAAACGGTCAGGGAGGTAGGAGGCCCTAAAGTCATCATATTGCCACGTATGTTAGATCATTTGGCCAAAGGGTCGGAGTAAGTAGCTTAGAACAGCCATCTGCTTCGGTTTTGACACTCGATTGGTACCAAGTCTACAGAAGAACTATGGATTCCAGTGAATAACCGAGGATGTGGAGATGCAGGCTTAGAAGCTAGCATATATGCAGTGGACTCTGGAAGGTTTCTTTATTTTTTCTCTATTGTTTTACGTTTCCATGGTTCTGGTGACTCAACCTGCACATACCTTCAATATGCTTATATAAATAATGAATAAATAAATATATAAACATATGCATATATGTACATATGTGTATGATGTGTTTATTTTCACGATCACCAGATGTCCATCTACTCATAATGTGACTAAACTGCAGATTTTCTGCACAATCTGCTATACAAGACCCACTGTAGCGCTTTAACAACTTTCTTGAAACCATATCACTTTTTTGCAGTGCTTCCAATGTCTGTTGATGGAGGATTGTCCTTCCCGGTATCTCTTCTTCATGTTCAGCCTTCATCATGACAAAGTTTTCGTAGCAGCTACCGACAAGCCAATATTCCTGTGGGTATTAAATCAGAATCGAACTCTTCTCCCTTATTGAGAAAGCATGGTTCGATTTGACTCTTTGATAAAAGAACTACTCGTGGTGTGCAACCGGATCTATTGACATGTTAGTGCAATAGGTAACGCTCATACTCGGGCATCTCACCCTTTGCAATCACTGAGTTTTCGTATCTATAGCGAAAAATGAACTTATGCGGAATCGGTCATAGCCATTCATAGCCCAAAGCCTAAAAGTGCACATTGGATGGTTACCGATAGAAAATTAAACCTTTCTATGTGGTAGACTTTGACCCAAAATTCCCTGGGCAAGGTGAATAATCTTCGGTATCGAGGGCCTCCGACGGCTTGGAGGATGGATGATGTTGAGTTGACACTATGGTTTGTATTCGAAGATAGTTTTTTCTGGAAGTGGATGTTCTTTGCTTCTTTATTCCCTCTTACTGTGGATATTTTCACATCTGCAAATAGGGTAGTCGAAATGGGGATGGACTCGGGTTTTTCATTGGTTTTGACCACCACTTTTGTTCCAGCTTTAGTATGCTGTCTTGAGGTTTATAAGAAATATCGCTAATAGGTATACTTTAGTTTATTGACATATTGATGAATTTGAAACTTGTCAGTTTTTCTTAGGATGATTCAAAATAATAACTTGAAAATTTACTCCTACTGGAGTATTGACATCTCATCACTTGTCATTGCTAGTTTTCCGTTACTTCGTTTCAGCTTTCCGAGGCGCGGGCGTTAGCTCGGATTAGAGGATCTGCATGCGCAAAGAAAGGCCGGGCTCCTCCGGCGACACGCACTGGCGAAGCTAGTGATAGCGAGAGCTTTAGCGAATTCGGTGAAGGCACCTTCTCCTCAGTTGGGGGGTCACGTGCTGATGCAGATGAGTTTGATAATCCAAGAAGTTTGTATACACATGATGAAGAGGAAGAAGAAGTGATGTTCGACGATGAGACTGTCGGTCGAAAGAACAGTCGCTCCTTGCTAGATGACTTGCCACCCCCACCTTCGCCGGCAGATAAATCACTTGAGGCTTCTACTTCGGGACCAAACCAGGTTAAATCCGCCTGTGATATCACCTTAGCCCAAATTGCACCAACAGATCCTCACACCCTTCGGATGCTTGCTATAGATCCCGTGCGTTTGCGATTTTGCTCTCCTCCTTTACATCTTCCTAGCTCGTCAAATGACCTAGTCTGCCCTTCTGAGTATCTGATGGATGCATTCTCAATTCATGAAATATTAATTCGCTATGGATATTTGCTGCGCTTATCTCCCTTTAAAATCGAGGACTTCCTGGCAGCTTTGATTTCCAATGAGAACTCTGTGCTGTTGGCTGAAGTGCATGTGTCTCTGTTGCGGGCACTACTACGAGAAGACGAAGCCACAGGAACATGGATGTACTCAATTGACTCCAAGGACTCAGTCAATCTAGGTTATTATCTTCTAGATCGATATAATTGGCCGTATCTGCTGGCCACATATCTGAGCTGTATAAAATCGACGGAATCTTCTGCCCGTGCCGCGGCCTCTAGCTCTTCATTTTTAAGTACAGCAGCAGCTGGTCCCGGTGGTGCGGCTGCAGCGACTGATTCCATTCTAACCGCAGTGCTATTCCCAGAGGATCTGATTCCTTTAGACTCGAACTACCCGTTTGTTCCCATTCGGCAACGCGTTGCTGTTTTACGCGGTCTAGTTAATCTGTTCCTGGGCTCTGGACCGGTTCGTGGCGATCAACTGCGCGATGGCTTCCTCACTCACGAAGACCATTGTCGTGTTTGCCAGCAGTAAGTGGATTGGTTCCCTTGTTATTTTAGTAAATCTAGAATCTAATACTGTCTGGGTATTGATTTCCTACTATATATATGTACGGTAAGCAGATCTTGTCGCAGGCTTTCCTTGCATGGAAACCCGCATTCCGAAACATTGAAAGTACCGGTTTTTATCAGTGACGCACCTGAAGCAGGAGGTTCTTGAAAGAGGCAAACACCATACACTCCGACGGGTCGCTCATGCAACAGAAACCTACATGAAGATAAAATCAAGGTGATAACAGTGTGAATGAAGTCGGTCCACTAACCTAGAAAACTGACCATGTATACAAATCTACTCAATCCTACCAAGAAAACTTTGCATCATAACGGGACATTTATTGCTTGTGGTGTTATGATGCAAAGTTTTCTTGATAGGATTGAGTAGATTTGTATGCATGGCCAATTTTCTGGGTTAGTGGACCGACTTCGTTTACATTGTTATCACCTTGATTTTATCTTCATGTAGGTTTCTGTTGCATGGGAGACCCGTAGGAGGGTATGGTGTTTGCCTCTTTCAAGAACCTCCTGCTTCAGGTGCGTCACTGATAAAAATCGGTTATTTCAGTGTTTCGGAATGCGGGTTTTCTTACAATGAGAGCCTGCGACAAGATCTGCTCACCGTAAAGATCAGTTGTTTCACCAGTTGCACTCTGAAGATCGACTGGAAACTTAGTAGTTCCATGTCCTTGTCAGTTGTGCTAGACTATCATCAGCTAGTGCTCGAAGCGAATTTCGATACAATATAGTAACCTCTTTGAATTCTTTCTCGGATCAATGAAGGACGTGATCGAAAGGCTTAGGCGGTGTTCGTTGGTGACACAAGGACAATTTTCGTGTTCACGCAGTACTAAGAAACAAAAGAGTCTGTCAAACCATATGACAGACATAGCCTTCCGAATCTTTTGCGTTGTCCATCACCACAGAATATGCCATGATTTATGAGGTCCACTGCTTTGGGAGAATCATGTTCTGGTTCACCCAAAACTTAACCAGAAATAGATTGTTTTATACCTTACGGAGGAGGATAACGGTTCTAGCGATCGGCCAAGGACAGGAAGCTTTCCGGAGAAATAATCAACAATTTGGGACCATTAGTATCCGACATGAGGTAATCGCGTTATTCATTAGAAAAGGGTTTTCGGTGTTAAAGATGGTGACCATCCTAACGTTTTACAAATTCCATTTTTGATAATGTTTTTCTATGAGGACCTGCGCTTTCTGAAATGTTTTGAAGTCGGAGACTACAAATCCCGAAAACTCACACCATTGTCTTCAATAAAAGTGTATGTAAGTGTCGTGCTAGGCCTCTCACTGGACGATGTGCTAGGGAAATTCATTTCACTCATCTATTCTGGGTATGTGACTAGCCTAATTCATCATTAGAAGTGGTGTCTGTCAGAGATGCTCCCTTTCATGTTTTCTTTTCAATTTTGTCATTGATATGACTAAGTACAGAGCCGTATCTTCATGTGAGAATAGTGTCATTGATGTTTGCTCAGAAGGGAATCTGTCTGATTTGGAATATGCCGACGATGTTGTGTTACTGAGTGAAAATTCAAGTAAGTCGCAAGTTTTTCTCGATCGACTGAATGATAGTGTTGGTATGTTTGGAGTGCGTTTTGCACCTTGGATGTGTAAAATGGTGTTTGAGGACTGGATTGGCTCAAAGACGAATCTTGTTATTGCAGGGGAGCAACTGAATAAGGTGGACAGATTTAGTAGCTTGCGTAGTTGTATTCCACCTGGCTGTCGTATATCAGAAGGCCCGATTGGCATTTGGTAATACGAAGCATCTGTGGCGTCGGTGTGACATTCGGTTGTCAATCAAACATCGAGTTATGCACGGTAGCGGTGAGGTGGGTGTTGCTCTACGGCACGTAAACATGACCGTTGTGAGCAGAAGGTATGAAAAGAGTTTTGGTGTTTGAACACCATTGCCTCCGTATTACTGGTAGAATATTTTGGGACGATCTTAAGGGTAACCCGGCTGTTAGACATAAGGTACTAGGTCCTATAGTTTAGTCTAGCACATTTACTGAATCAGAGTAGGTTAAGGTGCTTGGGACATGTTTTACGCATGACCACAGAACGATTGCCTAGTTCGTTGTTTGCTGTTCTTCGAGGAACTTGATGGTTGAGGGGTGGTTCGGGGTGATCAGTCTACGGCATTTGAAAAACGGATGAAGATTTTAACGAGTGGACTGACTTGGGTATGTTTTTGTTTGACTACTAGGTTGGGATCCACAAGATCCTTCCAAGCGATGGTTGGAGACAGTATGTGGTATGGCTCAATGCTGCAATCGGTGACGTTCTTGCATTCGATGGCTTTCTTCTTCTGTACAGCCCTTCATTTAATTATCTGGCATCATTTTTCACGACTTCCAGCCTTAAAGTAGTGTAGTAGTCAAACATAGTACCAACTGTTCTGCAGTTTCTCTGTGTGTGGCATGCAATTATTGAGGACTTATTGTGAAATGCTATCGTGTCTGGTGCATTGCAATTGCCCAAATCAAATTTCCGCGCATACCCAATTGATGTAAAATATTTACTTCTTCCAGTTAAGTACTTTTAAGTTACAGATAGTTTTCATTGAACTGGTCCACAATGTCACAACCCAACCAACTGTGAATGTGAACATAGTTATTCAGCTAGCGTGGTGCAAATGTAAGGGGTATCATTTAAGGTGCGAACATTGTCCGTCGCACTTGCCGTCAGATTTATGTTATTTTATTTGCTTTTTAGGAGCGGAGAGGTACTTTGCTGTGACGGATGTACCGCTGTGTTTCACCTTGGTTGTCTCGACCCTCCGTTAACGACGGTACCGCCGGCGAATTGGGTTTGTCCAGTCTGTGCTAAGAAGCAAGTAAGTTAGTTTGATTTGAATCCTTCAGTGCATTTTTCATCATGATCGTCGTTCAGCGCCAAATACAATGCTCTTGGAATAATGAATATGCTAGCGAGACGGGAAGTGTACATGCAGCTCTGAGGAAAGAAAAGAATGCCGTGATAACCTACACAGAATGCAGTTTAACTGTACAAACTCATTTTTCAATCATTATGATTCCACAGATAGGGACAAGAAAATCACTACTTTTCGCGGTTTGTTGCCGTATTTTTCATTATCTTCAGACCGCTTATTGATGGATCTTTTGGACCCCAACCATGAAGAAGTGAGACAACTCCTTTACTTATTTTTGCTGTACATTTGCTCACTTCACGCTGCCCTGTCATCTGTTGACCTCCACGTAGCTTTTTCCACTTCGAGGGAGAAATAGAAGATAGAGCACGATATGGTAGAGGAGTGTTCACCATACGCAGCACTTGGCCAGACCAATCAAGTCTGCTGAGCCGGATACAGCCTTACGAAATATCCTTTAGACCACAGTCCTAAAGTAGATTTCTAATTTTCGGACTACTTACGCGGTCACCCTGTGCAATCCTATCTGTACTACGCAAACGCTGATGAGCGCCAGTTTCCACGCGACGAGCATCTTCAACACGCAAACTCCATGTCTTCTAGCTACAGAACAAAATGCGACGCGGTGCACATGACCTTTCGATTTCGTCGAAATGTAAAGTTGGTGTCATAAGTGTATCAGTCGTACGTACGCCGCTCGAGCCCTAGATATACGTGCACTCAGCTATAATGTTGTATACCCGTCCTTAAGCAACTGTCAGGGTTGCTGAAACGGTCAACAGTGGATGGTCCCTCGTCGAGTTTCAGGTTCTGTAACACTGTCGTGTAGTCATGTAACAGCACTTCATGCTTTGTAAATGAAAAGCACCTACCAACTGAAGCTACAGCGCTTGCTAGTCAATCCGATGCACGTTGTGCTTGTTCCGAATATTCGAGGAGCGTACGAGGTCGTCTGCATAATATGGGTATTTATCAGTTCGATGCTTATATCCCGAAGACCTCTTAAAGCGCCCTTCACCATCTCATCAATGACGAAGTTAAACAAGAATGGAAAGATGAGATGCCTTTGACGAACACCGCTCGTCATTTCAACGAACTTGATACTTCAGCCTATAGGTGTGAAAGTACAGTGCTCGCAGCAGACTCACGGACTTCTGTGGCATACCTTTGCGATGAAGTACACTGAATAGTCTTGTTCGGTGAACTAACTTGCAGACGCTTTTCAAGTCGGGGAAAATCACAATTTTGGGTGACGATGTGTTTGGTACGTCTCAGGTAGATGATGAGGGAAAGTTGACTGTTACCTAAAGCACCTGCTACTTCCATTTCTTCGGCTAGTTTGATCTGCCAGTTTTCATGGTCATTCTCGTGACTCATTGTCAGTCAATGCTGTAGATGTCGTCACCTCTTATTTGCCTTCCTGCAGTTAGGTGGCTGACGTTTTTGTTGCATTAGGCTCGGCAATTTATGCGAGATCCAATGTCCTTGATGGATGCTGATCTGAGATCGTAGGCTAAACCTCCTGCCAAATGTATCGCCTGCTTGATTTGATCCCAGTGCTCATCTATACTACTGTCGAGTTCCTAACTCATCTGGTTGTCTCTACTCGTAACTGGTGCAAACAGCCCAATCAAATAGGCGTTGGTGGCCATCGAGTTGCAGCACCACTCGCATCAAAACCAGCGTATGGTTCGATTCTACGTACGTAGTCCAGTACGGTTTACCGTTCTGGACAGAACCTCGTCAACGGTAGCTTATCGCAGTATGTTCGGTTGGAATCAGATTGTCTCTCAGGTAGCAGCCAAAACCAAAGTATGTTGGCGCAAAGCTAATGGTTGCACAAACAGCTGAATTGCCTGCGGAGGGCGGTGTAGCTATGCGACGCGAACTGTGTCGGAAATTCGTGCTAGACACGAGTAAATGCTTGAATTCTCAGAATTGGAGAGGTCTTTCCCCGTTATCTATTCCCTGAGCAGGCAAGGCGCAGCACCCACCTAACGATGTTTCTGATGCACTACGTTTTCCACTTTGTGCACCGGATAGCACCAAAACGTCAGAGGCTTTGCTTGAACCAATAAATCCGGTGGCGTTAAGTTTAAGTGACGCGAGGCTTGCTGTAGTTCTGTGCACAAATGGCACACCAACTCGCTCACCTGTATTCACCACAGGGACGGAGGATCAGTTCAACTGATAACCTGCAAAGAATGCAAGTAAGAGCCGGGTTTCCGACATGCTTTTGAGCTTAAATATTGCTCGAAGAGGTAACGGTTGCTGTTCGGATAAATTTCTCACTTTAAGTAATTGTATACCGCCGTTTATCAAGTGACGAAACAAGTAGCTACTGCCAGGAACTCAAACAATGTGCAATATTCTGTACTCAAGAAATTCGTTTTGATTTCAGCATAAATCACGAATCACTAACTATTCCTAACTTCTAACGTCCCATTTTGTCAAAATGACATAAAATATCTGCTTTTCTGTTTCATTTATTTCATTACTTACAAGTAATGTGTGTTGAATGTTATAAAAAGTTTGCAACCTGAGGCATGAGCGCAGTTCGTTTTCCTACGTTGCTCCAAAGGCGGATGAAATTAGGTACACATTCCGGACATGGAAATATGAACGGTCTGTTAAATTAAGATTCTGTGTGAATGCAAACGGTTTGCCTTAGAAGCAGTACACACCAGTAGTAGCATGAGGGCACACTACATATTACAACTCCAAGAGTGAACGGCTCTTGTTGAATGCCATTGTTCAGTTATTGTGCTTAAATGTGTACTGAAATAGAATTCTCGTACTGAGGTCGACCCAACAGCCTAAATTCGGAGACCGAATCTGAGAGTTCAGGGAGGAAGAGAGTGAATTTCGGTTGTTGTTTCCCGGAGAAACAACAACTGTCACAGGATAAGGGAATTCACTCTCACATGCGTCGCGAGGAAAATAAACCTATTCATATTAACTTATTGAAAACTTGTTTCTGAGAACTGCGCGATGAATCCGAATCCTCAGCTAATTTGCGCGTTAGGCCGCGACAGTAAGCTATCTTGAACATACAATAACCCTTGTCTACAACGCCCGCTTATAAACCCGGCATGACAATCTTGTTTCGGAGTAAAACTACGTGATTAACTGGTCTAATCGGGATCGCACTCAAAGAGCAATGAAAAACATTTGATCTCTTTGGATATCCTCAAAATCGTGGATCGAGATTGGCACAAGTCAACTGGTGAAACTATCCGCGCACAGGCATATCCGGCACTCGTGTCGTGGGCAATCCTCTTTCCCGTATGAGCGCCCATCTTCGTTACAGTCCCTGGTAGCATGTTCCGGCAATCCACTGCTAGTGCTGGCTAAGCTGAATTCCTTAATTACACTTCACTCTTGTCCCACTTATCAGTAACGATCATCTGCCCAAAAGCGTTCACCTTCCAGTCACTGCTTCTACCGATGCTTCCCATGACTGACCTCTCCCCACGGTGCCACCACCAACTGTGGTGACCGAAAGGTGTTGAAGAAACTTCCTTTCCTTTCATATAAATGTTGCAGAATTCAACTTTGTTCTTATTTTTAACTATCTTACTCCGCATTGGATAAATCCGTAATTTGTTTGGATTCCGCGGGCGTGAGATTTCGGACAAATGCACTTAGACGGAGGTCGGACGTCCCCAATGGCCGATCTGTTTTTGGAATGTCAATCGCCGCAGAATTTTAGGTCTCCAAGAGTCGTGTCGGGAGACCTTGCAGATGAATCCTACTTGGCCTGTTCGAGACAGTCCATTGGTTAATATTTTCATAACATGTACCAACCACCTTAATACATCCAGTGCATGTTCGACCCACTCGGCTTTGAGATGCAATATCCTCTTCCTCACTCAGAGCTGGCAGTATAATTCTCCTACCATATTTTGGAAACATTGTGCAGACAAAAGCCGTTTATCCTCGCGTATTCTCTTTCCGCAACAATGCCTGTTTACCGTGCATAAAAACTGAAAATCGAAGCAAAACTTTGGGTATTTTCAGCTTTCCTTTGGTGGATAAAATACCCTGTCAACTGCAGCATGCATTGGAACGCCGACTATCCACTTAAGGAAAGCAGGCACATCCAACTAACGAGACTGAGTTTAAGATGTCTAACGCACTGCTTCCCAAATGTTCAGGCCCAACGCTTGTCAAATTGTAAATCAGTATGCTTATTGGCTTACGATGATGGTGATTTGCGAGTATGGGTATGCTTTCATCCTATTTGGTTTTTGTCAATTTCTGCTCACCGAGAGTTCGTTCAGGATGTGGGAATGATGAGAGTTGCCCCTTGACACCTGGAGATGGGTAACGATTGATATGCAGCAATTTGCTATCCCGCAGCTTGTTACCGTGTCTGGCTTGTGCGGTCTTTCTGTAAATTCATACCTCCGAGTCTTTGGACTTTGATTTTCGGTCCTTCGAGTGCTGTTGGCCTTTGAGGTGGCGTGTTTTCCAGTTCTGTAGCGCACATATTCTATACATGCTGAAGGGAAGTGTACGAGCGAGCGACAATTGTGTTGGTTGACACTCGCGAAAAACGTCGGCATTCTTTTCACTTAATAGACTTGATGTGTTTTTCTTAAGCGTCCTGGTAAGCTATAGCGATAATATTTAATTTCAGCGAATTCGTAGGGATGTTTGTTGCAAACCTTCGTTCTGCACTTTTGTCCTAGGTCCCTGGCGTTTACGAATGTCTGACGGAGGAGGAACGTGCTCGCAAGTTACATCGTAAGGAACCGTTGGGTTCCGATCGTGCCGGTCGGACTTACTGGTACATTGGTCGTCGGATACTTGTGTGAGTTTTGTTGTAAATGTTCTCGGGAAATGCGATTCACTTCATGTTTTTAAGCGGATCCCTTTTGCCTAATATTTGCATCTCGCCTTGCCAATAATAACCGACTGAAATTTGTAATGAGCTAGAACCACATTGTCCCAAAAAGTGAAATGTGGCCTCGAACTGAGCGACAAGAGATTGTTGTTTACTACCAAAATGACCTTCTATCACCCAGTGCATAGATAACGGCGATCGTTTCATTCTAATGTTATATATATATATATATATACATATATATATATAGAACCAGGAAGTAGTATCTGGATGCGTGGACAAAATTTGCCCGAGAGCACACGACCGGTTTCGCGGTTATTGTCGCTCGTCAGGTATGCGTACCCGATGCTCTCTTGTCCAAACATCCACATACTTGTACACTCCGAATTGATTGATATTTCTCACCACAATCGAATCTGTAGCAACAGGAGTGTGCATGGAAGC
>LUCM01008897.1:109727-128248 GCA_008360955.1 Fasciolopsis buskii | reverse complement strand
CATTTTACGCCTCAATCTTCGCGTCAGATGATTCAGTTTCGAGTACTCGTGGCCATGGAGATGTTGGGATCACTGTGAGCATACGAGTCCGGCGTACATTGTTAGAATGGATCTCAGTCAACAGTCATTTGTGTGTAGTTGAGTTGAAAGATTCTGTACGTGTCAACAGCAGTCGACTGAAGTGTCGTTGTTTTGTCGGCGCATTTATGTATGCCCCAATGATTGCAGCTCTCCTAAGACCAAAGACGAGTTCTATCGGCACACTTGACCCCAGTGCTCCGAAACGTGCTCAGCGGATGCTGTGGTCGTTGCTGGTGATTTTACTGGCCAACTTTGCAACTTACCGAGGACGGAACGACATATCAGGGTTCAACTTCCTGAAAACGGTGACCGCTACATCCAGGCTTGTTGCGACCACATACTGTTTCTGGCGAATGCGGATTTTTATCAGCGAAAGAGGTTTTCTTTCCTGGGGTTGATCACATTACTCCATTCATCGGTATAAAAGATCAATTGGGAGTTATCAATCATTCTGGATTCAGACCATTTTTCAGTTCGTGCTTGCTTTTTACGCCCTATCTGTGGACACATTAACACGGACATCAGTCATCCTGCACAGTTGATCCTAGATTATCATTTCCGATTTTATTAACGATCGGGGCCCTGGGCGGCAACCACCACGCGGAGCTACCTGTAATGTGAACCTCAGCAATGGTCACTTCAATTCCGTTCTCAAAGTCAGTAGTCATGCATTTATTTGCGTTAGTTTCGATTGTTGTCTCACCGCAATATCTCTTCAAAAGAGAAATGGACAAGGGATGAAAGCGCATTTGCAAAGTTCTACACTGAATACCTGAGAAATCGCGAGTGCGAGAGCGCAGTAAGTGCAGCATATATCACTTGCTATCAGCAGCCTCGGCATGCGACGATGTCGTGGACCGCAACCGGGGTCTAGCATTCAAAACCGGAATTAGTCCCCCGGTTAAAGTTTCAACTTATTCTCACCCTTTCTTGCAAGAAAGGTGTAAGTGAACATTCAAAGTTTTGGCGTTTAACCTCAAACGAATCCTCTGACTGCCGTCCATTTCCTCATTTCGGCAACTTCTCAATGGCCATGGATCCCTTCGTGGAGATTGTTTATTTTCTCGCCAGTGAGTTAAAAAATAGGAGATAAAAAGAATGGAAATAATTGTGAATGACATAATATTAATAACACAGCGTTGTTGGTAGATGTAATGCGCCAACGTTTCGACTACCGTGGGTAGTCTTTCTCAAGGCAAGTTTTACAAATGGAAATAATGTTTATATTCATTTTTCAGCTACTGCTAGTGTTGTTATAATCACAGACCATGTTTAAACAAAAGCGAGCACAGAATAATGCGTACCATTGGTCTATAGATGCGGAACAGAATAATCGACAGTCTTTGATTGGTCCACGCCATCGATCACCATTCAAAATGTGCCCAATATGAGTCGACTACTGTGAAGGGGAAACAGGATAACAATGAGGCTGCGATGTCTTTTGACGAAAGTTGGTGTTTTCTAGGAGCGATCTGTGGTCAGGACGAATCTGAATGAAGTGGTCGCTGCCGTCGTTTCCATCGGCTGAAACCCAAAACGGGTCTCGGATGTGTCGCTCTGCCTTCTCCAAACAACCGATTTGGGTATTGAAATCTCCAGCAGCGACAATAACGTCCGTTGAATGCACGCTTCGAAGTAGTCAAGACGAGTACCAATAGAATCCATTTTTAGTTTCAAAGGAGCTGCAGTATTATGAAGGAAATTTCGAGTCTTCAATTTACTCATGTAAACATAGGCACGAGCTACACTTCTTGCGTGTGGTTTAATATTTCTCGGTATATTTGCTGTCTAGCTATCAAAATGAGCGCGCATCAGTGCAATTCTGATGTTTGTTTGTTTGATGCTTGTGTAATATTAATCGACTTAATGTCTATGACATAATGAGTAATTTTTATTGAATTTTTCGATCTCACGTAACAGTGGTGGTGGATTCACTATTCTGCTAGTTAGATAGTTCATCAGGCGATAAGTAAAGCAACTGAGCGACCACGTGTGCCGACTGCATAGCAATCACTCCCAGTTATCTGGAGATGAATCTATATAGATAATATTGCTTGTTTTTGATTTATTTTCGCTGATGATTTTTCATTCATGGCTGGCAATTGACAGAGTCGTCTTTTTCTTTTCTCCCCTCTCATTCATTTGTCGCGTCGGGTCGTCCGTCCATAGCTGTCCGGATGTGTCACTCATTTCGAAACCGTGCTCCGCTCCTTCGGACATTTACGTGGTCTTCTAGACGAGACAGTGAATTACAAATTAGAATTATCAACTGCGTTGAAGCAAAGGCAACGGTGCGTTTACGTTCATATACTTCTCTGCTTTCCTAATTTTAACCGTCGTTCATGTTTCTCTCTCGTATGATCGATTTTTGTATCGTATGGTTGGGACCGCCGTTTGTTCGCTAACTGTCTAACGAAGAACAGTTGTTCCCAACTAAACAGCGACGGATTCCTATGACGTGGCATTCAACTGTTGGACGGGAAGAAAATAAACATGTTGAGTTTTCTCACCTATCCTCTTATTTATACTCAGTAAATTTGTGGAAGGTAGTGATGTCAGTTACCCTTTTTGTAAGGAAAAGGTTTTTATACCTCTCCGCATCACCAAAATTACCACAAGGCTAGGTCCTGATGGTGATTTGGCTCTGACTGATACATTCACTTCCGTGATTAACGCATCATTAAGGTTATCTTCTATATCCGCTTGTTTGAGACACCTCACCATTGTTGCCACCTCGAAATCCAGTATTTCCACTGCCTTAGCTAAACGCTTTCGCTCCATTGCCTTAACGTCTTGCGATCTTAAGCCGACAGCATGCTGTGCTTAAGCGCCTACGTTCTTCTAGGAATCTACCTAACCACTCTCTTCAACCTGCTTATTAATCTAACAGGTTCACTTTGGGTGCTGTCGCTTCCCCTATTCATCATATTTGTAAGCCCTTAGATGCATCGATGAAATCATTCCTGTTTCACAAACTGGAAACATTCGGTTGTCTCAGGCCCCCGTTAGTATGACCGTCTAATTGTTTTACCAACCAAACTCATTGCACACGACTGGACAATAAAACCTCAAAAGCCTTGGTTACCGATTGTGGCCTGCTTCAGGATGTTCTTCGACATGTTTCATCTTTACATACACTAGTGACTTATCAACTAAATCCCCCTGTCACCTATGTAAGCGTGCCGATGCTGTCGTCTGTCAAGCCGTTCCTGACGATGATGGCTTTCAAAGTTTCTCCAAAAACCACTTATCTTTTACGTACGATTTCTGTGCACTCGGTCTGAACCTAGATGTTTTGGATGTCTTTTCTCCATGTCAGGGCGCCTGCCCATCTGAACTTTTATTCGTCTAATCAGAAACTTTCCAGGGCCGATTCTGTGAGACATCCAGAGGCTGTTATTGATAAAACTGTTAGGTGGACTTCTCACAAGTTTTTTTACCTGTATGAAGGATCTTCGAAAGCTGTCGTTTCAGATAAGAACGTTTCGACACTACAAGGCCGAGAGACAGCACCGTCTACCATTTTGCATACCAATATGTTTTCCCAATCCTTGCTGTCTGGTTGTTTTCGTAGGTTCACCTTAAAATTCCCCGCTGGGGACTGTCGATTGTTAGCCATATTTCACACCAGTAAGGGAATAATTGTCCATTAAGCTGATCAGCACCTATCCGCATGTGAAGAGCTTGCTTACAAAATACTCTGAGATCTGGCTAATCTGCACAATGATCTCTCAAAGTGCCATTCTCATAGTTACACAAGATCCGCTCTTCGTCACGTATCTCTTTGAATCAATATGTGAACTCCATTGCCCCTTATTTACCACACACCTTGACGAACCCGGGCCGTCTTTCAGCCGACTTCCTGAGCAGCCTATCTTTGGTGCCCGAATCCACCACTTGACGAGTTTTTCTTCCTTTTTACAAGAGGATGAGTGTAACCCTTTTCTTTTTTCATTACTATTTTTGACTGAAATGCTACGTTTGTGTACGCAAAAGTCTATGCAATATAATACTGTACAATACAGTACAGTAAAACGTGGGATTGAATAAGTTTATCACTCACATAGGTGTTAGGTGCTCGGGGTCTGGGGGGTGTACTAGTGAGGTTCACCACTGGCCGCCTCAGTGATGATGTGCAGGAAGGTCGGGGTCTTTATTCACCGACCGTTGTTTATTGTGTTATGCTCACCTAATTTGTCCTGTTTGTCTTTTTTCTGCTTTCAGTTGGTTAGAAAATTTCCAGTCCGAAATGGAACGTCTGGCCTCAGCGATTCAACGTTGCGCATTACAGTCGAAACGTGTCGCGACCACGGCCACATTACTGTCACAATTACAGAAAGCTCCTGAAGTTTACATTCGGTTAGTTCGCTTATCTTGCTCCGTGTTATTATTGTGGTGTTTTGTCTAACTTTCATGTTTTTAGTTACAAACCTAGCTTTTGTGTCTTACTATAGACTACATATTAATGCATGGAAAAAGCAAAAAATAACATTTCCAAAGAATAGTGATCTGCTTGAGAATGAGACAGCTATCTCGCAATAATAATTCTGTGACTTATAGTATTATTTTTTAAATAAACTGACTTCCAGTAATAGAGGAACTCGTGGAGAGTGTGATCAGCTGCCGAACAATGAAATCTAGCGTGCAGTTGAAACTGATCGAAATGGTCGAAATAACCTGTTTCAAGCCGGATGAATTTGATATAAAGCTGCAAAACCGTTTATCCCCCCGAATGTCGAGACAAACGACCAGGGCAGGTCTGGCGAGCAGAGGCCGAGTTCTATGAAGCACAGCGAGAAGCTCTAATTATGCATGTTTCTTTTACTAATCACAGGGAGTATTTCAGTCAAACGACGATTTACAGAAAACCGCAGACATGCGTATATACACAAACGTGTGTTGGTTAACTTGCAGAGTAATGGGGTTGCATATACATTAGTAATATCTTGATGAGTGGTCAAAATTTTGCCTGAAGCACACAGTCGGGTGTTTCATCGGCCGTTGGTGTCACTTTTATAGATGCTTTTCTGTAGACCACTTATCTCTAGTTATTCCGACTACTGTCTAGTCTCTGGATCTCTTTAGCCGTCCAGGTGCATACACGCAAACGAATTTGCGTTCTTTTTCTGTCTGGAGAGCATCTGTCTATTAATCGGGTCGATCATTTCCATCTTTCTGTTTTATATATTTTAGTGGTACTCTAGTCTCATTTCTTGCTCGCTCGTTGACATTTGATACCTTGCACAAACAGAGTATGGGTAACACGTTTTGGTTGGCGGCAAAACCGCTTTTTGATTTGCAGCTAGTGATATGCACCTTTTTTAAATTCCACGGATGCATACAGCGGAGTACTATTCGTTGGCTGAGCCTATTTGCATTTGTATTGTTCACGATGTTTTGAAAGATTTTCAAAGCGTTAAAGTGCTTGAGCTCCAATAACAAGTGCTCGAGGTATAGATTCAATAAATACCGGACGAATGGTTAAATTGACCATCAGAAGAGGGTCTTCGTGCTATTCGAAATTGGTTAGTCGGATAAGCCAACCGAGTGAATAAGAATGGATACCCTGATTCATTGTCGTTCAGCGTTAAACAACAAGGCAACGCTCCCTAGCAGCTGAATTTTCCCCAAGGTTACATACTTCTATAAAAACAGTGAATATCTAAGGCAAACAGCGAGTGGACCTACACAGGCGGGAAAAGATAAGATGTTGCTGCAGCCAACACACGATAGACAGTCTAACTGTACAAACGCATGTGATTTCAATCATCCGGATTCGATTGAAAATGACAACACGATCGCCACTGTTCACGGTTCACTGCCATATCCTTCAGTGTCTCCAGCCAGCAAGTCGACGAGTCTTTCGGACCCCAACCACGAAGGCGAGAGACACCTACTTCACCCAACTTCGCTGTACATTTTCTCATCCCACGTTGCCACGTCATCTGTTGGCCTCCACATGGCTTCTTCCATTCCCAACGGTCCAGCCTTTCTTGTGTATTAAGGCTCAGCTATCCAGTCCTATCACACACGACTTCACTAACCGAGGTTCGCCGCCCACCGCTGTCGCGTATAAGCTTAAACAGTCTTTGACTGTTACCTGAAACGGACGCTTCCTCCATCGCTTCGGCTAACTTAACCCACCAGTTTTCACGGTCCTTATTAAGATTTATCGTCAATTGACGCTGCAACCCGTGCGATATCCAATGCCTTTCAGGAAGGCTGGATCTAGGACCACAGGCGATATCTGTTGTTAAATGCATCGCCTGTTTGACTGGATCCCTCTACTCGTCGGAGTTCTTAGTTCCTCGGATAGTTTCTGTCCGTAGCTGTTGGGAACAGCTTAATTAGAGAGGGACGTCCAACGTCCAGTCGGGTTTGTGGCCAGCGGCGATGGTCATTCAGCTGAAGCAAAAATCGCATTAAAACTAACGCATAATCCGATTCGACGTACGTGGTCCAGTATGATCTACAGTTCTGGAAAGAACCGCGCCAACGGTAGCTAACTGCGATATGGTCAATTTGACTCAAAGTACCTGTCGAGCTAGAGCGCCATGTCGCAGTGCGACGCGAACTGTGTCGGAAATTCGTACTAGATAGGAATAAATGATTGTCTGCACAGAAGTGGAGAAGTCTTTCCCCGTTGTCTGTTCGCTGTGCAGGCAAGGCGCATCGCCCGCCTAAACTCCGATGCACTCAGTTTTCCAACTTGTGTGTTAAAGTCACCTGCTACCACTACAATGTCAGAGCGTTTGCTCTTCCGATCACGAGTGACGAGGTTATCGTAAAATTCGTCTTTCTCCATGTCAGCGCTGCGGTCTGTTGGAGTGTATGCCGAGATAACAAATAAACTGCGCTTAACACTACTATCCTTTCGGACGCCAACGGATCCCTGCAGTCTCATGGCACACAAGCGACTGTTGACTGAGATCCAATCTAAAAGGGCTGCTTCAACTTTCTCACTCAAGACTATTCCTACACCGCGTTGACCCACAGCTTGTGCTGCTTCGTCTCCTGAAGAGTGCAGAAAATATCTTGACGAGACGTAAGGCGCAGTTAGCTGAATTACTCTACTCCACTCGAATCCTGAATTCATGTTTCACTCACGGAGCAGACATCAATCGAAAGTGAGTCCACTGTCAGAGCCAAACACGCCTGTTGGCCAGCCTGCATTAAAGTGCGAACATTGGAGGAACCGAGATTCAGAGACTGACGAGGCTTGGGAAAATGTGAACTAACAGACTGAAAACTACCTACTACACTACTTGACAACGAACCGTTGCGAGTATCGGGCGTGTGATCAGTGGGTACACTATGGTAGGCAGAGCGCGCAAAGACATTGGACCGGAGACAGAAGAGACAGGTTGAACAAAAGCGAAGGAACTGTGAGGGGTAGCGCAATTATCACTGTGCACCTTGTTTGATGCAATGGGCAGCGCGGTCTTGATTATCTTGCGCGATGACTGATGCAGTATGGAATTAGTTGTGGGCGTGTAACTCATGGGGATTGATGAACGGGTGCTGCTATGGAGTCCAGCCGCTAAGCAGAAGAACGGTTAGGGTTTTCAACCAAAGCCTTTGGTTCTCACAGGAACCTGACCGGAAGGCAGCGGGGTATAGCTGAGTGGAATTCCATCTGCTTGAATCAGTTATTCTTCTACTCGTTTTATCGACTGGGCCGTCACCTCCGATTAAGCTCAATCTGGAGGACAAGGAGACTACTTCGTCAGGCCTCTACCCATTGGCATTCCGTGCATGATTGGATCCCCGGCTTGAGGTGAGGCATCCTGTGTAGCTCGTTAGGTCGTGTAGGCACGTAAAACGTCACGCCACCTTAAGGTGCCGCCTGGCTGTGACGAATTTCGTCGCTGAAGACAACAAGTAGTTAATCGTTGGTCATCGTTTAACTCAATCTCCTCTCATTTAAAATTGGTAGTGTAACCGCAAACATACCATCAGGTGTTTCTACACTTATTGCTTATTCAGCTCCAGTAAATCCAATTAGATTGATACGATATTTATTTAAATGGTTCCGCTAGACAGAAATCAAGTCACAACATTCATGTAAGAGTGAGGAATGAACAAGGATTCGTTTGAAAGCGATCAGCCTAATAGAAATTCCACTTCAATAGCATTTTTTTTGAATATGTTCAACATGTGTATCTATAGCACTCAAGTCTTGTAACTGGTGTTTTTGTTGTCATTATTGGCTTCCTAATTTTCTGAATTCCAAGAAATATAACTACTGCGGTAGTTGCGTTGTCTTTATTCGTTC
Source organism: Fasciolopsis buskii (assembly GCA_008360955.1). NCBI lineage: Eukaryota > Metazoa > Platyhelminthes > Trematoda > Plagiorchiida > Fasciolidae > Fasciolopsis > Fasciolopsis buskii. Next base: position 119,892 of record LUCM01008897.1, on the reverse strand, counting down.
ACATTGTGATGCACTTCCAAGGCATTATTTATTCATGACTAATGTTGTTCGCAATCCGATCATTTCGGACTGCATAGGTTTTGCAGATCATAACAGATTTTCAACTCACAATTACGATGAGTTTTGTTGTGCTATACGATTTATGTCGAGTGAGATTATCAGTTGGTCGGCCCAGAACTACTGGAAACCTAAACTGACCGCTTGCGTTGTTCTGCATCGCTCATTTGACCCAATTTTTCCGTGCTCGGTGATCTTTGTGCCGTCCCGTTTTTCCCGTGTTTGTTGCACAGTCACTTAAGTGGACGTTGATTGTCTTAGAGACGAGAATTCCCGTGATTCGTCATGCGATAGAACGCTGTGAGTGCGGATCATAACGAGGTTGAGCCGGCGAGTCACGAGTAGCCTTCGGCCAACTAACCACAGATTTCTCTTTCGTACATCATAATTAGTTTCCTTGGGGTTTTGCAAAGACCACTTCAAGTGGTTAGCGTTTCACTTGAATTTGGAGAAGAACAGCGCTTGGAGAGTCGTATCCTACTCAGCCTCTGTGATTTTGTCCTGGTGTCTTTAATCTTGTATGCAAAATGCCGTCATCTCTAAAGAAACACGGCACGAATTGGATATCACGTGAACGCGTGTTTTGTCTTTACAAATCATACTGATTGTTTGATAGATTTGCTTTGGATCATATTATCATCCACCAGACGCGCTCCACGTCACAGCGTTCTATCCTGGCGATATCTGAATCATGTGTCGGTCTTTCTAGCCTTTGCGCTCAGATCAGCTGGTTTTCCAGGGAATTTATCCTATCATGTGTCAGTTTGACTCTAGTAATCATGTGGGACGTGGTGCTATCATCATTGTTCACCATTGTGTTTAGTTGACTCTTTTCACATCACTTCGGAAATGTCGGGTACACCCACCAATTGAATTGGGCCGTTTCGCTTTCAGTTGACAGATCAATGGCCACCGTGTCGTTTATTTGCCCACGGTTTTAGAAACCATCTACACGAATTCAAATCAGCCAGAAGTAGGTGCAAGTAATTGGAGAATCACTGATGGCAAAATTAATTGGTCGGAGAAAGTATCTACTTGACGTATCCGTATAATTCTAACGAATTACGGCATCCCTTAATTTTGAGTCCGTTAGGACACTGAATAATCCATGACTGTACAATGGGAGACCCACCTATGAAACTTTCAATGAAGGGCATCTGTTCATCGTCATTGTTTTTAGGTTAGGTTCTTCGACGGACTATGTACTGTTGCTGCTGCACATCTGTTTTCATTCACCTATTTGCTGCACACGTCTTGCTGTTTATTCTCCTTGTATGCTTGTGGAAGCCACTATAGCAAGGCATCGTGTCGTTTAGTTGTTTTACACTTTTTTGTTCAACAGAATGCCAAGGCGTTTATTTGACTAATTTTGTCGTTATATTTCTGTTCAAATATTTGGTCATTATTCTTCATGTTTTTTATCTAGGGATGAAGTACTGAGGGTAAAAAACGAATCACATGTCCTCCGATTTATAAATCACAATGAATCCATTCGCGCCTTTAAAATCTCTAGTTTGTTACGACCGACGGCCTCAGGTCTCTTTCTATACCAGTGGTCATTTTTCATTTTGCCTGAAAGCTGCGTTACAGTTATGTCGACTCGTGTATGTAGCTATTGGTTTAGTCTCAAGGCGATCAGTTGCTTTTCTGTATTCACATCCAGCGCATCGTGGATTCACTGAACCTAATAGTTTACACGATAATCGATCTTGAGCTGAACGTAGCTGTTTTTCAAACCTATATATGCTTGGCTTTATTAGACCAGTTGACCCAGAATACAGCGGACGATTTTTGTCAGACAGAGCGACTCGTTCTCGTAAACTTCGTCTGTCGTCTTTGCATGACCGGAATCACGCAATTGCACTCACGATCTTGTGTACACTGCCACACAACGCACTCTTTGTCCGCGATTTCACCCATTATAAGACGTTCGCTCTAGACACGTGATAAGGATGATGGTAACCCGCTTCTGGGACATTTTCTCTCCGCACTGGTCACGCGATTATTCTATAGATGGGTATAGGCAATAGAAACGTGGCCTTCACGTGCAGCCGATCTGCATGCCTGTCCAGGGGAATCATGACGTGATCGTCCTCGCATAGCGTTCATGTAACGCAAGAAACAGACTACAACAGTCGCCGAATCTGATGCTTTCCAAAATTTTCCCAGTAAATATTCTAAAGTTCCTGACTTAAAGAACATTAATGTAGCGCGAGTAGATGCCATAAGCTCACTTTCAGTTTTCCATCAAATCCGGCTATGGACGGTTTCAGTAACCTGAACTTGACGCGTTTAGACTCATTTGAATATGAAATGAATTTGTTAGGAGGAAGCAGCCTAGAATTTATCGCAATTTATGCTCATAACCTGTGACCAGTTCAGTTGTTCGATAGAATTCCAATGTTCTTGTCACGATTATTTCTCCAAGACGAGTCCAAAATGGTTCTTTAACAGTCATTGAGTCGGCCCTTTGTTTCAAGGCCAGTGGCCTTGAGTGTGTGCGTGTTTGTGTATGTGACTTTTAGCCCTCCTGTTGTTTTTGCGACAGTAGTGCAGTCATTTATGAAACCCGTGCATCTTGATATCCTAATGTATAGGTATGGAACAAGACGGTACGCGCCCGCAAATTTTGAATTGTTATGTTAGACAATGCTCTGTTCTCCGAGTTAACCAAGATTACCAAGTTTGTAATAAATCATGAAGGGCATGTTTTGAGGACAGAAACCCAGTCACGTCTGAAAGAAAACAATTTTATCTATATTTTTATCGATAACAAAAAACTCATTGCTATTGAGAGACTCCTCGGTATATATTTCTTATTGTCACGTGCCCCTCAAATTGTTAGATTCGTCATTAACGTGACGGATAAATTCCTGAATTCAACAAAGGTAAACCCCGTATGAAAGTGATATTTTTAACGAATAATCTTCATGTTAGATATCTTTTTCTTAAATGAGCATGGAAAATAATCCAGCCTCAGCTGAAGCGACACAGCATGACCATATTTCACCATAGTAACAAGAAAATATTTAACTTTGATAGGCCAGATAACTGTCTACACTGATATGAAATGGGGCAGTGGGTCGGCGCACACCCTCACCACATGTTAGATTGAACATTAATTAGGGGAATCTCTGATCTTTGATTGAGTTGCCTTTCAAGTCCAGTTGGGCTGCATATGAAGGAATAAGCTTATTTTGGAGGTGATTGCACCAAAAAGCCTATTAAATAGTCTAACCATGACAGCTCCCGGAATTCAAATCTGGTTTTTGTCGCGAAACGTCTGCTAAGACATTATATACATCCAAAATTATTTAAGTATGGTGCGATAATTTTGGCAATATTTCCAAAGCTCGTAGAAATTGCCCTGTTAGGATTTGTAAATTACGACACTCGTACACTTCTCTAATTTTAAAATATTTAAGCTGTACCACTTGATGCAACTCCACCGATCCGCTGACTAGGTCAAGAGATGACGGAGTTCCTCCTCGTAGTATTCGCCATAATCTTCTTTGGCAGCAGCAGCAGCAGCAATGCCAAACTTCAGTTACTGTTCCAACGTGATAGACGGATGAACACTTTTTTTGAAATTTCGATTTCAATGATGTGAATGAACTGGCCAACAGAATCGTCTTTAGGCTTTATGTAACTGCACCTTTTTCTCCAACTTTACGCTTGATACTGGCTTGTGCTCATGCCGAGAAACCTACTGTACGAGATTGTTCTTGGTTTGTCCTGGGTCTTTGCGACCGGTCGTCATGATTGAATCACACCAAAGCTCTCTGCATTTTTCGACAAGTGTGTTTATCACAATTGGTCTGCGCAAGTACGTGTTTATGGAAGTATTATAAGTGCTCACAATGCCTCGGTGTATGGATGCTGGCCTAGTTTTACTATATTTTTGATTCGTGCAACGAACTCCCACCAGTCATGTACACAATTGCTTTTCTTTTCTCCTTCACCCCACTACCACTCCGTCTGTCGGGCTCTCTGCTCCCACCCCGCGTTTCTCGTAGTTGCACACAGGCGCGCAATTAATGAGTCGAACAGTGAAGATTCTGTGGCTCGTGTGAATGTTTTTATCGAGTGACATAACTTCGTGATCACGCTTGTGTGGGATTTACGCACCTGACGTTTTTTTCTACTAAACTCAGGGCTGTTTACTGCCTTATCATGTGCAAACGCATAAGTAGTTAGGCTGGCTTTGTTCCGTCAGCCTTTGTCGTGGCATCTTTTAGTGAGAATTGTACGGCTGATAGTGACGTCATTGAATCCCGACTGAGAGAGAAAAAGCCCTTACTGATTTGATTAAATTCCACTGCTGTTTGTCGCGTTTGTTCTCGGTAGGCTGTCGGTTAACGGATGCAATCAGCTGATTTTCATGCCATCCTGTCAATGAAGCGATTTGGGTGCTCATTCACGAACTGGTTTATTATTATTGTTATAAAGTTGGCCACTTTTAATCGAAAAGTTTCAGTTCGGCTCCTGCTTCTTTTCACGGTGGCTTTCCCGAGGTATTGCGGTCAATTCGCATGGCTCTGGCTGTAATCTTGTTTCGTGCCCCCTCTAATCTCGTAAAAAAGGTTGTATTCTCAGTCTGTTTCTGTTAACCGACTAAACCGGTATTCCTGTGACTGATCAGTCCTCGCATTTACTTAATTAATGCGCTAGGTATATTGGTGCATTGAGGTTTGAACGATGAATTGTAACCAGCTTACCGACCGCCTGAAAATAATACATACATCGAGACCGATATTAATTATCGGTTCGACTAAAACAGCATTCTTGTTCAGTAAAACCCTTGCAAGAAATCGCGAAACCGAATTTCTGAATTACGATATTTTGCAGGGAAAAAATGTTTTTACAATGATTGGATGAATAAGGTTGATTGAATTTGTAAGTCACTATATATATATATATATATATATATATATATATATATATATATATATTTATAGTTTCCATCATCGTCATCGTTCAGCGGTAAACAGCAAGGCAAGCCTCACTGACCGCTGCCTTTCCCCAGAATTACACGTTTATATAAGAAGAGTAAATATCCAAAGGGAACAGGGAGTGGACCTACACAGGCGGGAAAAGATAAGATGTTGCTGCAGCCAACACACGATAGACAGTCTAACTGTACAAACGCATGTGATTTCAATCATCCGGATTCGATTGAAAATGACAACACGATCGCCACTGTTCACGGTTCACTGCCATATCCTTCAGTGTCTCCAGCCAGCAAGTCGACGAGTCTTTCGGACCCCAACCACGAAGGCGAGAGACACCTACTTCACCCAACTTCGCTGTACATTTTCTCATCCCACGTTGCCACGTCATCTGTTGGCCTCCACATGGCTTCTTCCATTCCCAACGGTCCAGCCTTTCTTGTGTATTAAGGCTCAGCTATCCAGTCCTATCACACACGACTTCACTAACCGAGGTTCGCCGCCCACCGCTGTCGCGTATAAGCTTAAACAGTCTTTGACTGTTACCTGAAACGGACGCTTCCTCCATCGCTTCGGCTAACTTAACCCACCAGTTTTCACGGTCCTTATTAAGATTTATCGTCAATTGACGCTGCAACCCGTGCGATATCCAATGCCTTTCAGGAAGGCTGGATCTAGGACCACAGGCGATATCTGTTGTTAAATGCATCGCCTGTTTGACTGGATCCCTCTACTCGTCGGAGTTCTTAGTTCCTCGGATAGTTTCTGTCCGTAGCTGTTGGGAACAGCTTAATTAGAGAGGGACGTCCAACGTCCAGTCGGGTTTGTGGCCAGCGGCGATGGTCATTCAGCTGAAGCAAAAATCGCATTAAAACTAACGCATAATCCGATTCGACGTACGTGGTCCAGTATGATCTACAGTTCTGGAAAGAACCGCGCCAACGGTAGCTAACTGCGATATGGTCAATTTGACTCAAAGTACCTGTCGAGCTAGAGCGCCATGTCGCAGTGCGACGCGAACTGTGTCGGAAATTCGTACTAGATAGGAATAAATGATTGTCTGCACAGAAGTGGAGAAGTCTTTCCCCGTTGTCTGTTCGCTGTGCAGGCAAGGCGCATCGCCCGCCTAAACTCCGATGCACTCAGTTTTCCAACTTGTGTGTTAAAGTCACCTGCTACCACTACAATGTCAGAGCGTTTGCTCTTCCGATCACGAGTGACGAGGTTATCGTAAAATTCGTCTTTCTCCATGTCAGCGCTGCGGTCTGTTGGAGTGTATGCCGAGATAACAAATAAACTGCGCTTAACACTACTATCCTTTCGGACGCCAACGGATCCCTGCAGTCTCATGGCACACAAGCGACTGTTGACTGAGATCCAATCTAAAAGGGCTGCTTCAACTTTCTCACTCAAGACTATTCCTACACCGCGTTGACCCACAGCTTGTGCTGCTTCGTCTCCTGAAGAGTGCAGAAAATATCTTGACGAGACGTAAGGCGCAGTTAGCTGAATTACTCTACTCCACTCGAATCCTGAATTCATGTTTCACTCACGGAGCAGACATCAATCGAAAGTGAGTCCACTGTCAGAGCCAAACACGCCTGTTGGCCAGCCTGCATTAAAGTGCGAACATTGGAGGAACCGAGATTCAGAGACTGACGAGGCTTGGGAAAATGTGAACTAACAGACTGAAAACTACCTACTACACTACTTGACAACGAACCGTTGCGAGTATCGGGCGTGTGATCAGTGGGTACACTATGGTAGGCAGAGCGCGCAAAGACATTGGACCGGAGACAGAAGAGACAGGTTGAACAAAAGCGAAGGAACTGTGAGGGGTAGCGCAATTATCACTGTGCACCTTGTTTGATGCAATGGGCAGCGCGGTCTTGATTATCTTGCGCGATGACTGATGCAGTATGGAATTAGTTGTGGGCGTGTAACTCATGGGGATTGATGAACGGGTGCTGCTATGGAGTCCAGCCGCTAAGCAGAAGAACGGTTAGGGTTTTCAACCAAAGCCTTTGGTTCTCACAGGAACCTGACCGGAAGGCAGCGGGGTATAGCTGAGTGGAATTCCATCTGCTTGAATCAGTTATTCTTCTACTCGTTTTATCGACTGGGCCGTCCCCTCCGATTAAGCTCAATCTGGAGGACAAGGAGACTACTTCGTCAGGCCTCTACCCATTGGCATTCCATGCATGATTGAATCTTCGGCTTGAGATAAGCCATCCTGTATAGCCTGTTGGATTATGGAGGCACGCAAGCCGTCACACCACGTTAAGGTGTAGTCTCGTTGTGACAGATCGTAATTTCCGTAAGCGAACTGCCTCCTAATTTGAAGAGGGTGGACAAAGTGACATTAGGATTAGAAAAAGAAATGGTTTTTCTGAGCTGTAGAAGCTTGATATTCTCATCTGTAGGAAAGGACTTATACTCTGAAGGACCAATAGAGTATTTCATGGAAAGAGTACTTTGACGAATGATCTCGGTATTCAGGTTTGAGATCCGCGATCAAATGTGTTCCATGCACAGGACTCTTTGCAAGTTAGTTTACGTTAGCGTGCAACAGGTACCTTGTTTCAGAATTCTTTTTTGTCCAGAAAATGGCTGCTGTGCAGAGCGAGGATAATTTTTAGATCTTATAGAGCTGCGATAGTGGTCTTTTAATGAAACAGGGCAAATTAAAAGGTTTTAAATGGCTCGTAATTAATTTGTCTAAAATTGCTCCTCTCTAGTTGGAATGATTCGGAGGTCGGCTAAGCTAAAACGATCGAGGAGTCTCTATTTGGGAATGTAAACAGCTTGTATGTTGCGTTCATACTCTTTGTACGGCCTGCTTGTTTCAGTTTCACTAAGTTTCACTAAGATGTCTCCGTTTACTTTATTTCTCGTGCTTACTGAAATGTCTCTATTTTCCAATATTGATTGCTTTTTCAGATGTCTGGTCGAAGTGGCGCGACAATACGACTTTGACCAGGCCATGGGTCAAATGTCGCGTGAACAGAAAACAATCAAGTCTGGAGAGACACAGCGTAGACGTATTTTTGCCAAACAGATCAGTGAGTACTGAGCTCAATAGCCATCCACGAGTTTTTCCTTATTTAGCTGTCAAAATGTGTCTTTCTGCAGCTCCTCCCTTTTACTGATCGATATTGTTAGTAAAAGTGCCAGTGCCAAGCTCATGTGGAGTTATTTTCATCTATGTCATGGGACACTTTCAGTCTGCAAGTAGACGGTGAGCCATTCGAGTCACATTCAGCAAATAGGGTTGTAGACGTCGTGTGCCAACAGATGCTTTGGCAATAGGTCGTTTCGTTGTTAAGTTTCAGTTTTATTATGTGAACTAATGTTGTCGTTGAGAAGTACCGAAGGTCTCCCTCCGCGCATGCAATCAAGCGCAATTCACACTCCAGCCAACTCAAGCTGCCTAAACAGGTCTGGAAATCTCTGTCAAAAACTTCGTATGCCAATTTATTCTGGCTTCAGACGAAATGATAACCAGCCCAATGAAGACTGAGTTTGACTTCAAAGCAAATAAATGGCACTACTGTTGGCCGAATAAGGAAGAGGCTAAGCACGAATCTTTGCAGTAGTACCGCATCAGTTCTAAAGACATTGTCAAATTTTTAAATAATGAGCCGAGCGGGCTGTTCAGTTGAAGGGAATTGGTGTTCTAGAAAATGAAGCGGTCGCTAAGATGTGTCTGTTGGAGATGACGATGCAGACGGACACTGATTTCGGTCGGAATAATTTAAGTGCAGTTGTAAAGACAGTAACAGCATTGGTATCATGTTTCTCCGGCTGGGCGTGTGTGCACACGCATGTATATATAAATGATGCCACAGGAAGGGTGATGAAGGAACAAGAGAAAATTTGAAATACTCTTTGGGAATCACTGAACGTATTACTTTGCTAGATTGTTCTTCTGCATCATTCAATTGTGATTGTAACTCATTCGTGAACCTTATAATGCCCAGCTGCTCAAACTGAAGAATGGGTTGCCTTAGGAGGTCTTCACACGTTCTTTTTGTCGAAATGTTTGCTCTGTACAGCGTCGTTTTGAGTCGGTGGTGGGTAGTTCAAATTATAAGCAACTCACTAATTTTTCTGATGATATCAGTTCAGGTAGCCTGATACCCCGTGGTCCCACTAGAGCTGAGGATTGAGAAACTTCGTTTGCTCCACTTCATTAGGGTACACTGTCTCGAAAAGGAGCATGCGACATCTGTCACAACGAGACTACACCTTAACGTGGTGTGACGGCTTGCGTGCCTCCATAATCCAACAGGCTATACAGGATGGCTTATCTCAAGCCGAAGATTCAATCATGCATGGAATGCCAATGGGTAGAGGCCTGACGAAGTAGTCTCCTTGTCCTCCAGATTGAGCTTAATCGGAGGTGACGGCCCAGTCGATAAAACGAGTAGAAGAATAACTGATTCAAGCAGATGGAATTCCACTCAGCTATACCCCGCTGCCTTCCGGTCAGGTTCCTGTGAGAACCAAAGGCTTTGGTTGAAAACCCTAACCGTTCTTCTGCTTAGCGGCTGGACTCCATAGCAGCACCCGTTCATCAATCCCCATGAGTTACACGCCCACAACTAATTCCATACTGCATCAGTCATCGCGCAAGATAATCAAGACCGCGCTGCCCATTGCATCAAACAAGGTGCACAGTGATAATTGCGCTACCCCTCACAGTTCCTTCGCTTTTGTTCAACCTGTCTCTTCTGTCTCCGGTCCAATGTCTTTGCGCGCTCTGCCTACCATAGTGTACCCACTGATCACACGCCCGATACTCGCAACGGTTCGTTGTCAAGTAGTGTAGTAGGTAGTTTTCAGTCTGTTAGTTCACATTTTCCCAAGCCTCGTCAGTCTCTGAATCTCGGTTCCTCCAATGTTCGCACTTTAATGCAGGCTGGCCAACAGGCGTGTTTGGCTCTGACAGTGGACTCACTTTCGATTGATGTCTGCTCCGTGAGTGAAACATGAATTCAGGATTCGAGTGGAGTAGAGTAATTCAGCTAACTGCGCCTTACGTCTCGTCAAGATATTTTCTGCACTCTTCAGGAGACGAAGCAGCACAAGCTGTGGGTCAACGCGGTGTAGGAATAGTCTTGAGTGAGAAAGTTGAAGCAGCCCTTTTAGATTGGATC
>LUCM01008897.1:31746-99684 GCA_008360955.1 Fasciolopsis buskii | reverse complement strand
CTTCGACATGGTTCCCATGCCACGCGATTTATACAGAATTGTGGGGTTCCAGCTTCTAACCTTTTTGGTTACAAGCGCCTAATTTGCTGGACCACCGCAGGTGTGCGTTGAAATGACCTTGCCGGTTCTGTTGTTAATGGCCTCAAATTGGAAAAACCTTCAGGTCCTCAGTATCTATCCTTTCCGAGTGCCAGAATGGACGTTTGTACTAAAAATTTGGCTCAGGGTGATCGTTTGCTAACGTGTAGGGAGTTCTGCCCGCACGTTGCTTGCTACATTCTTCATTCATTTCTTCTTTTTGGATTCTTATTTGCGTCATCTTCTGCGCCTTTCTTTTACGCTTGCAGTATCATGACGGAAAAAGTTCATCATGCGATGCTTGTTCAACGATTAGAGTGTAGATTTTTTCATTTACACGCCTGGTCGCGACTGTCATTGAAAATTGGTTGACTAATACCGGATGTTCACTTGTTCTGGTTTATTATTTCTCTCTTCTTACTTACCCCGTGTTTCTATAGTCCCAGTTGTTTTTTTTTCTGATGGTTTTTTGGTCTGTTCTCCGAGGTGGAGAGCTTGTTTGCATACATTTCTTCCTCAGTTAAGGCAACATCGTGCGTAATTCGAGCTTGTGGCTAACTTGTGGTTGCCTTTATGCGCTTAAATAGCTTGTCGGTAGTTTTTAGTTAGCGCTTGTTGGTTGCCCCGAGTGATGTGGTTGGGTAGCGATAATGGTCACTTTCCTTGTCCACCTTTGCCTTCTGTTGCAATGTTATGGGCTGATTCAGTCTCTTTTCTGCTGTCTGGTTTTGATTATTCCTTCGATTCGATCAATAGGTGTACATGCTTCAAAGTTGTGTATCAATCTTTCCAAGAAATGCCGAGCTTCGAAAATCCCCTCAAAGGCTTTGTTCCACCCTGGGCAAGTTTCCTCACGTTTTCGAAGTTGAACTTGTGCCCTTCCCCGTCTTCGCTAGCTGACATTAGGGAGAGTGAATCGTCACTTTTTATAGCCAGTTGGTGCTCATGGATCCGTGTCCCGGGTTTCTTTCCAGTTTGTCCCATCCACTGTTTTTGCAATCTTTGCAGTCGATTTCATAGAAAACGTTAGTTCGATTGTTGTCAGTTGTCGGTTCTTTGATCTTAGATAGAATATTCCGTGGGGTTCCTGTTGGCCTGTGCGTCACTTCACTTCCAAGGGGCTTGAATAGTTTTGATGTTATTTCTGAGGTATGCTTGATACACTGTAAAACGATTCGTTTTTTGGTCTGTTCGGCGATCGTCTCTGACTACTGTTTTTTGCTGGAGCTTCGCCTGATAAAAATTGGTGTGTAATCTTTGCACAGAAACATTTGAAACGTTTTTTGTTTCCTTCGCTCCACAGTGCTGCAGTGGGATGGTGCTGTTTTGAAAAATGTCTTGTTGCTGCCTCTCTTATGCATCTTGAGGGATTGCTTTGAAACTGTAGGATTTGATCTGTGTGCGAGTTTTTGCGATATGCGGATGTTTTCAAGGTGCCTGTATTTGTCCTTGTGGCGAGCACCTCTAGAAACATCAGAAAGTGGCTGTGCTTCTTCTTCATGGTGAACTTGACTTGCGTGAAAACTTCGTTGATGACAGTGAAAGTCCGTCGTAGTTCAGATCGTTCAGTGAGTAGACAAGTATCGCCAGCATAGAGCAGCCACGGGTTTGGTTTAATATCCAACAGGAAGGTCGTCTCGAGTTTCTCCATCACTGCTTTTGAAACCAGACATTGCCAAGCCCACTGAGGTTCCCTTCACTTGCTTCCAAAACATACCCTCAAAATTGCTGTATGTTTACAGGCACAATTCCACTAATTCGCATGCACCGCTTGCCTTCAGTTGATCGTCCCAAGTTCTTATAGTGTCGGCCTTATCACATCTAAGGGTATTGATGTGAACAAAGAAACGAATTCGAAGATCATTATTTTCTCCTCTTCAATATTTGCCCTTTTGATTTTTCCCAAGAATTGTATAGCACTGTTGATTGAGTGTTAATTTCCTGTAATGAGAAGTTGCAATCGTCTCCATAGGCTTTTGGTCAGGTTCTACGCTGGTATCCTCGGCAGTTCTCTGTATACAAGTTTACTAAATCCTAGTGCAGGGGAACTCAGAGCTTTCGAAGACACGGTGGTTTCCTTACATAGGCTAGTTTCTTTGAATCAGGGGATACCTCCGTCATCACAATAACAACATTTCCGTTATCCGTAGTTACTTCTCTTTTGATCCGTTTTAGTGCTTCTCTCATTTTATTAGTATAAGACTGAAGTACCCGGACGGGAATGAGAATGTGGTATTACATTTCCGAAGAATTTCCCAAAAGAAATGTCTATTTTGTAGATGTTCTACAGATCACCACACCCCATGCATCCATCGGTAAACTAAATCAACGTGTAGCCAAATTAAGGCAATTCATATTTTCTGCCGCTGTGCAAGATAACCGTATTCGCTGTTTTATTGCCCGTTTAAGACATACTCCATATCCGTCGACACCTGAATCGTTTGGATATTATTCAACTCTGCCTGCATAAAATATCGATAATAATCCGCATCCGGATTAGAGAACATAAGTTACTCTGTGGCCACTCACGGATGTGATTTATATTCTTCATGAAACACATGCTCTTTGGCATGGTTTATTCGTTTACTATTGTGTAAATTAAAGCTTTTTTCAGTTTAAAACGCTGGAAAACCTTAAATGCAGAAATTCAAATTGGTCGGTGTTTTTTAATCAATTCATTACTTTTTGCACTGTGGTAACAAAAGATTTTACTTTTTCTCGCTCACTGCCTTATTGTCACGATAACAATGCAAGCGATTAGCACAGTGCACCTAACTGACCCTGACTCAACATCAACCTTGATGTAAATCAGGATTCTCCCTAAACGAAAATCTTCCTGTTCGTGATCACTCGTATTTATTAGACCCCGGTTAACGCGAAATATCCCAATTAATAAATAATTACCTTCAATCTATATACAGAAGCGTAAGAAGTTTCTGATAGACAAGCCAGCTTGTTATCACTAATGAATGCAAACTAGGACAAATCCTAAGACTCTTCCGGAAACATTTATGAAATTTTCGGCCCCAGTAGAATTTCGCTTTTCATGTTCAAACGAGATTGCTTAGACGACCAAGGTCACCTATGTTCAACTGGCCTTATTTCAGGCTACATACAAATATAATGAGGGATACCTGTAAGCAGAATCAAGATATCTCTCGATATCTGCCGTTGTACAACGAGTCCTAGTCTGGATCGAACCGTTACGGTAAGCGTATTAACTCAGTGTACGCCCTCCCAACTCATATATATATATATATATATATATATGTATATATATATATATATATATAATATATATCAGATTGGGATGTTTGACCACTAGCCGACTAGTTTGTTAATTTGTTGTTCGAAGCTCAAATGTCGATTTCGTTTATCAATATTAATTTGTCAGATTAGGATTTCTAGTTTGGTAAGCAAATTAGCGCTGCTCAAACAAAAGTAACCGCGGCTAGACAGAACAATATGCGTAAACCCTGAATTGTGACGACACATGGCCATATGTAAACGCAAACAGCCGAATCGGTGGTGAAATATTTCGTTTTCTGCCTGTTTATTACCTATTCTTCGTTGTATTCCCAACTTGTCTCATCAATTTATAAGCATGCTTTTGTCTGAGGAAATGTCTCTCGTTCTCCGATTATTTCCGTCTACGTCAAAAACGTAGTGTTCCAGTCAGTCTGGTCCGGTTTTAGGACACTGGTTCGTTTGCCTCACTATGATGCCAACCCGACTGAGTTGTTTGCACACCTGCATACACGTTCATCATCCTATGCTACTTTCCGGACACTTTCTGTTTGGCTTATTTCGTATGTTGTTGTGTCGCTTCATTTCGACTATCTCTCTCTCTCCTTTTATACCCTGTACGAACAAACAATTATGCACGGTTTTTGCGAGAAAATTTATTTAGTCTGCCATAACCGAGTTGAAGAGCGGTAGGTTGGTGGATTGTGGTGGCCGTTCATGAAGTTCGTCAATATGAATTGCACTTTTTGTTGCTAACGCCCTCTCTCCCAGCCGAGCAAAAGATTTGGTTATTGATGTGTGAAATTTCTTCGATTCTGGTGTCATTATTTATCGGATATAACGGTAGACTTGTATAAGTTCCTCAGTCTGTTTTTTCTTACTTGCTCTTGATATGGTTTACTAGTAAAATGATTTACCGCTTTTGTCAGAGTCCAGTTAACTATTGTGAACCACGAAAGCAGTCTTTTATCGGTCATGGAGAATCCAATGACTAACGAGCACTATCATGGATAGCTGCAACAGAAAATAACTTTCCGATCTCTGAGTTACCTTTCGTTGCCTAAAATATGTAGGCGGGTAGTTTTGACGTAGATCTCGGTCGTCGAAACTGTTATTGCAAGCTGATTTCTTTTCGTGCAGATCTATAGTTAGAAGCTATCTGTTTAACGCTGAACGATAATGATGATAACGCTAGCTCAAAGGACTTAGTGACAAAGATATTTCTCTGAGATTCGTCTATCCCGGATCCAAATCTCGATCGAATCACAGCAATGTGTTCTACGGACGATTCGTAACAGACTAGATTGATCAACGATAAACCGCTCCCATGGTTTCTAGTTGTGATTCGGGTTTGTTAAAAAGAAACGTTGCTTTCACCCTTGACTTCTGTAAGCAGGTGTAGTGACACAATTGTGCAAATGTCGATCCTTGCGACTCTGAATCCACCGGTTTATTGCGATCAAAAGTCCAAACTACATTAGTCCATGTTCTGATCGCTTGGCCTGACATTTAGGTGACAAAATTCCACCACTTTTCGCGCTGGCATTATGGTATCTGTTTGGTTGGCATCAACCTTCTAAATTTGTTGGTTTTTCGGACCTTTTCGACGGAAACCTTATGCATGCGACGATTACTGTCAGCTACGGACTTGTGCTGAAGATGTCACCACAATTGATCGCGAAACGTATATAACCCGAACACCGAGCTCAACAATCTAAACATGAAGGCCAACGAACTGAGCTGCGGCCAACACTGATAATAGGACATGTTATGCATGTCCATACTTCGATCCCTTCGGTTTTCGTTGTTCTTCGAGGTCAGCAACGGATGGGAAATAAGGCAGTTTGATCAGTTCATGACCCGGACGAAGAATGTGATAATTCTGACCGGTAGACCGTCCCTCTTAGATCGAGCTAGATTGCCAGGGATCCACGAGATCCTCCTTTATGAGGATTGAAGATCTCGGAAGTATGGCTAAATACCACAGTTCCTAGCGTTTTCGAATCTGAAGTATTTCTGTTCCCCTATAGGCTTTCTGCCTTATGATCCATTGATCTTTTTTTGACTACTGCTCGGTGGTTAGCACACAATGGTAATGATAGTGCAAATTGAAATTGAAACTAATTTCCTAAATCTTTGATGGTATGCGCAATACAAATTGCATAAAAAATGGCAATCATATTATCGACGTAAAAAGGTTCATCTGCATTGCCCTTCTTTTAGCTTTTGTCATACGGTCGGGAAGGTTGACAATCTTCCTTAAAGTTTGTACCTATCTGAACCTTTACCAGGTAGGGTGAAAGAACGTCTTCAGAGATGGCCGAAAACAAGTATCGCGAAAGTAACAGATTGATACTTTATTATAAAATCCGGCTTTTTAAAAATATCACAAGTTGAAATTCGTCGGCTTCGTTTTGATTTAGAGTCTTACGTGGATTAGTGACACCTTAGTGTAGCATACCATCCGTGATGTACGCCTTATAATTGCTCGTTATCTCCATCCACATCAACGATCATGATGTCGATGGTTCGTTTAATCGTGACTTCAGTTATGCCTAGTGGCTTCATGCATTCGCTGATGAACGGACGCTGCAGAATTTATCAGAAACTGCCGAATTCGATGACATTCAGTGGTCCCACCAAGTTTCAATTCGCTGCAGACTCGCAGACAACGGCGACGTAGGCAATTAAGTCGGCTGACGTAATATGCCATCTTTGACTCGGATGTATTTTACAACCGACCGACGTACTTTTGTATGTACGTCAAAGTGTGCGTCGCATCTCTCACACAGACACATACACACACGGTTGCCACGTAACACGCAAAAATTTGGATCTGTATATATCTGACGTTCCCGAGGCGGATATTGTTAACCACTGACAAAACAACCAATTGCGCAGCAGTTCACTGAATTTGAGATTCGCACGTCCGGTTCTGATGGCCACCAAACACATAGAACCGCAGATTAGCGAACAAACTTGTTTTCGATGATTTTTAACAATTAGCAGTGTTTCCTGTGTTTACTTAACCTTTGTAATACGCATTTATGCCGAAGATTCGGTCACATGCGGAAGGTCAATGGATATAGGACTGACGATATTGTCTCCTTATTCTCCCGATTTAGGGTTGATTTGACCTGATAACTCGAACGGAAAAGCGGTGAAGGAATAGCTCACCGATACAGATAAGGTTCCAAACAAACACTGCCCACTACCCTGCGGACAGATCTTGCTAGAATCTTAGGTTTCGACTGAGAACTAATCGTTCCCTTGCATATCAGCTGCATTCCCCACCAGCACTCACCTGCAATCTCCCATGGGTTACACAGCAACAACTAATTCCACAATGTATCCGTCTTCGCGCAGAATAATCAACGGCGCAGTCGCTGCACAGGGCAATGAAGAGTTTGATATTACTGCGAGGTGCCTCCCTTTTATTCGACTCTGGTCTGTCATAAATCGCCTCTCACAGAGGATTCACTATCGATTGATGTCTGCTCCGTGAGTGAAACACGAATTCAGGATTCGAGTGGAGTAGAGTAATTCAGCTAACTGCGCCTTACGTCTCGTCAAGATATTTTCTGCACTCTTCAGGAGACGAAGCAGCACAAGCTGTGGGTCAACGCGGTGTAGGAATAGTCTTGAGTGAGAAAGTTGAAGCAGCCCTTTTAGATTGGATCCCAGTCAACAGGCGCCTGTGCACCTTGAGATTGGAGTCATCAGTGGGCGTCCGGAAGAATAGTTGTGTTGAGCTCATTTTATTCGTCATCTCGGCATACGCTCCAACAGACCGCAACATTGACATGGAAAAGGACGAGTTTTATGGTGGCCTCGTCACTCTTGTTCGGAAGAGCAAAGTCTCTGACATTGTAATGGTAGCAGGTGACTTTAATGCACAAGTTAGAAAACAATTCATCGGAAACTTGTTTAGGTGGATGGTGCGTCTAGCCTTCTCAGCGAACGGATAATGGGGAAAGGCTTCTCGAATTTTGCGCGGGCAATCATTTATTCCTGTTTAGCACAAATTTTCCATAGAGTTCGCGTTACACAGCGACATGGTGTTCTAACTCGACAGGTAGTCTGCGGCAGATCGACCGTTTTATAGTAAGCTAGCATTGGCGCAGTTCTGTCCAGACCTGTGGATCGTACGGGTATACGTAAGTCGAATCGGACCACTTGTTAGTTTTAATGTGGCTTTTACTGCATCTTAATGGCCATCGACGCCGGTTCTGAGGATATTCTTTCCCGGCTGATCCGGCCTGGTAGACTTTGTTAGTTGGGTCACATGTTGCTTACAGCGAACACTCAACAACGATACCGTGCCCTATTTTGCCTTCCTGCCACGGATTGGATGAAACGATGTGGAGATGAGCAGATGATGGTTGAACGTGGGATGAGAAAATGCACATCGGGCTTAGGTAAAGTAAGTGTCTCATGTCTTCGTGATTGGGATCCGGAAGACTCGTCAACTATGTGGCTGGAGACACCGAAGGATGTGGCAGTGAACCGTGAACAGTGGCAGTCGTGTTTCCATGTCTTTTTCGAATCAAGATCTTTGAAATGATTGCGTTTGTGCAATTGAACTGTATATTTATATTCCTTTGTTCCATCGCTTTTTATCCTAGTCTCTTCGGTCGCGTCGTTTGTTCCTGTTTACTATTGATTGTTAGTTTAGCGTCGTTCTGCTCGGTGCGAAAGGCAGTGGTACTTGAGGTTCACTCAGGTGTTTGTCGCTGAATGGTGGTTCTCTAGATTTCTTTTTCTCTTGTGCTGTTTTGTCCGGCTAAGTGGAGTTCACAGTTAACCGTTTGGATTTTCAACGGTAACTGTCGACCATAATTTTTGGATTGGGTTTGTTGCCTTTTTAGATATTACTTTTGCCTGAAGTTTGTGAGCCTTACTAATGTGTTTGGAGTTGGTATTTAAAATTTTCTAGTGTTTTGCCATCTGCATTAGATTTATAAATAAAAATATAAAAATGCTAATGGATTTCATGTTTATCTGGCAGTACTTAGTTCTCCTTGAGTTATTGGCTTCTGTCTCCTTAATAGTATATTCTAAATTACTTACAACCTCAAATTGCTGGTTTGGGATCAAATATTTACGATAGAATCGGTTTTTGAATATAAACGGCGGGAGGAAAAGAAGGGCGGATCTTGGGAGAACAAACAAGAATTTCAGATTTGGCACTGGCAATTGTTGAAATGCAAGTGAATGTCATTCCTCTAGTGAAATCTTGGCCTGAATGCGCTCAGTACGAAGTTCACTATTCTTTTTCATTTTAGATGTCACGTGTGTAATATCTATATCCCTCTTATGAGCAAACAAGTTTATTATTGTGATTCTGTGTTTACCGTGTTTCATCTTAACCGTTTCCTGTGCATTTATCACTACGAACGTATCTCACGTCTCGCGAACATAGGTTTAATTTTCCGTATCTATTCAGGGAATAGTAATAATAGTGATACCAATTGCATCAGCTTGATCATGAATGCTTTTTATCTATTCAAAGGAGCATCATTAATGCAGTACACATTAGAAATGGCTTGCCAGTTCATGCGAAACTTTGTTTGTTTGGGGTGCTGGTAAAAATGACGGTAAATGCGTTGACGGAAAGAAATCATAATCTAGTATGATTTGATAAACAGGATGTTAGCTGCATGTCAAGTCATGTAACGTGCCCGAGAAGCATTAAAAAATTACCTTTTTTGTTATGACGCCAAGAATTTCGTTACTCGCCTGAGAATTATTTGGTCCTGAAATAAGGTGTTTTCAAACTTTCTTTCAACGGGAATCGATACAGCCTAATACTGGTGTGTGCTTGTGTCTGGGCATACACAGTAATCTCTTGCTTTTTTTCGTCTCAATTCGTTTGCAGAAGAAAATATTCTTCAGTTTCTCTTCAGTCCGTGGATTCGGTCTAAGTGCGAACGGCGTGAAGTGAGTTCTGTTTTCCGATCATCCGCATGCAAATTTCCTTGTAGATTATAGATAAATGGACAGGCTCTCTCGGTTGCATAGGTTATTTTGTCGCTCTTTAAGCGTGATTCCTCATGCTTACTTCTCCAGCACTTATCATCACTGCATTGGCTAATCAACAGTCACAGGAACCATAAATTAGAAGCTAATGAATGCACAGACAGAACTTCCAGTTTTACTATTGAAAATGCTATCATTAGCTAAATTGCAGTTGCTTACTGTAAATCAGGGGTTCACTTTTGTGAATGCCGCCCAACTGCCTCTTTTATTCACCCTCTCTTTTATTCCCAACAAAAACCGTGCCCACTGTACCTATGGTATTCCCGCTGATAACATGCCCGATACTCGCAACGGTTCGTTGCCAAGTAGTGTAGTAGGTAGTTTTCAGTCTGTTAGTTCACATTTTCCCAAGCCTCGTCAGTCTCTGAATCTCGGTTCCTCCAATGTTCGCACTTTAATGCAGGCTGGCCAACAGGCGTGTTTGGCTCTGACAGTGGACTCACTTTCGATTGATGTCTGCTCCGTGAGTGAAACATGAATTCAGGATTCGAGTGGAGTAGAGTAATTCAGCTAACTGCGCCTTACGTCTCGTCAAGATATTTTCTGCACTCTTCAGGAGACGAAGCAGCACAAGCTGTGGGTCAACGCGGTGTAGGAATAGTCTTGAGTGAGAAAGTTGAAGCAGCCCTTTTAGATTGGATCCCAGTCAACAGGCGCCTGTGCACCTTGAGATTGGAGTCATCAGTGGGCGTCCGGAAGAATAGTTGTGTTGAGCTCATTTTATTCGTCATCTCGGCATACGCTCCAACAGACCGCAACATTGACATGGAAAAGGACGAGTTTTATGGTGGCCTCGTCACTCTTGTTCGGAAGAGCAAAGTCTCTGACATTGTAATGGTAGCAGGTGACTTTAATGCACAAGTTAGAAAACAATTCATCGGAAACTTGTTTAGGTGGATGGTGCGTCTAGCCTTCTCAGCGAACGGATAATGGGGAAAGGCTTCTCGAATTTTGCGCGGGCAATCATTTATTCCTGTTTAGCACAAATTTTCCATAGAGTTCGCGTTACACAGCGACATGGTGTTCTAACTCGACAGGTAGTCTGCGGCAGATCGACCGTTTTATAGTAAGCTAGCATTGGCGCAGTTCTGTCCAGACCTGTGGATCGTACGGGTATACGTAAGTCGAATCGGACCACTTGTTAGTTTTAATGTGGCTTTTACTGCATCTTAATGGCCATCGACGCCGGTTCTGAGGATATTCTTTCCCGGCTGATCCGGCCTGGTAGACTTTGTTAGTTGGGTCACATGTTGCTTACAGCGAACACTCAACAACGATACCGTGCCCTATTTTGCCTTCCTGCCACGGATTGGATGAAACGATGTGGAGATGAGCAGATGATGGTTGAACGTGGGATGAGAAAATGCACATCGGGCTTAGGTAAAGTAAGTGTCTCATGTCTTCGTGATTGGGATCCGGAAGACTCGTCAACTATGTGGCTGGAGACACCGAAGGATGTGGCAGTGAACCGTGAACAGTGGCAGTCGTGTTTCCACTTTTTTGTCGTATCAGGATAATTGAAACATCATGCATGTGGACAGTTAGGCTGTGTTCGGCGTTTTTCCTACAGCAATGTTCTTATCTTTTTCGCTTGTGTTGATCCTGTCCCTGTTCGTGTTCGATGTTCACTCGTTCCGTAGATTAATGTTAGTTTCTTTGCATGGACAGCGGTCAGTGAAGCTAGCCTTTCTGTTTACCGGTGCGCCAGTTTGATGGTTGTCAATATTCATTCCTACACTTGATGGATTCTCTGTTGTCCGTGTGGAATATGACCTCTTTTTTCGCTTTGTATTGTTCCGGCTCTTTTATATAGCTGATTATATTTAATGCTCTTTAATGTTTGGTTTTAGGAATTGAATTTTTACTCTTCTCTTGCATCGCAATATGGAAAAATATTTGTGCACTCCAGGTATTACTCCTGTCTTCTGTTATTTTTCCCTCTGTTTTTCACAGCAGCATACTCGTCCAGCTAACTCTCCTGACTTCGAAATCATTTCCGACGAATCTGTGAATAACCGTACAGTCACCGGTTCAGTTGTCAGGAACTACAGTCGTCAGTCTTCTCGGAATCTGGAGACTGTCAGTGCTGCTCCCCGGTCCTCGCTTACGTCACATTCAGAACCGCAGTTGAACAAGCTTTGCAAAACGCCATCCACTACAACACGTCTGCCGGTCCGCCTGCGTCCCAAAGATACAGGCTTTCTTAGTACTAGTCCTGTGTTACAGGAAGTTCACGAGGACGAGGTGGATGGACGCACCACAGAGATGCCCATACCCACTCGTAACACGAGTGGTTCCAATTTGATAGTGCAATCTCGTTGCTCCAGTCGTTTTTCTGCCACAGCCAGTGCCAGTTTCTCTAAAGTTGATCGCCTGCGACGCGCCTCCATCCCGGTGGAGATCGACGGTGTCTACACCACACCAAAATGGAGCATTGAAGATACAGACGCCTTTACAGAGACTGCGGATGCCTTTTCGAATGCTGATCCGATAGCGCCATCCTCTTCATCTTATATCACTATTGACGATCTGACCAAATTGGCACTCCTACTGCCCCCTAGTTTGGCAGATTATTTGCGTGAAGAACTGAGTAAGATTTGTACTCGCCGAGTAGTTTTTCCTCCGTTCAGTAGCGGACCACTTCAGGCCACAAGATACGCAGCTGAGCATTTAGGATTGCGACCACAGTCGCGAAGTGCTTCCGGTGATCGTTCTCCTCAATTCGGTCATGCGCAGGGTGACTCTGTTCCTGCGGTCAGTGTGACGAAAACTACGGTTGCCACATCTCCATGTTTGTCATCATCTGACGTGGTCTGTGTGGATGCCGCGTGCCAAGTGGACAGTTTGCTCATGTGCCACTCACCAGTCACACAGTGGCCGTTGCGAAGTCACAGCGCTAGCCTATTCCTTCCGGTTGGCGAGTAAGTTTAACCGTTTACGCCTATGCAGTATGCTTGATTGCGCTTTTCACACCTTTTTGTGAAATTCAACTGTGCACGCTTGAGTGGACCAAAATTTGACTGGCTACCATTCTGAAATTCGATAATCTATTGAGATCCTTCATTACATCGTGCGAATTCCAAAGAGTTTAGCGAACTAAAGTTCCAGTATTTTTTTTAAATTTCATCTCATTTGACCATGCCACAATACCAGAAACAAACTTATCCACATCGGGTCTTCCAAAACGTTGGTGTGGATTGACCGATTTTCATTTAGACGCTTGATCCATGCGAGGTGTGCAAGGATCATTTTTCGTAGTCTCTTGTGTCTGCATCACGACTAGAGTGCATTGGTAACCAACACTCTGGAAGTCAGGATGTCGTAGAATCTTACTAGATCAGATGTTCCAATGAGCCGGATGATGGAGAATCTCCATCTATCACCATAGTGACTGATGTATCTGTGCTTGGGCTTTTGGCCTATAAAGTTACAAAAGTTTAGCGCACCCAATCACCATCGTCTAGTAGAAAAATTTTGTTCCCGCAAATATGTAGTTCGGTCCGATCTGAAGCTTAAGAAACACTTATTTCACCGTCAAAATAATCCAGTTTCAACCACAACGTTCACATATACGACGACTGTAGTGCTTCCTTCGCTTCCACGACCCCAGTTCCTCTCCACCTCAGATTGCTACCACATGGGAACCGATTCCGTCCAGTTTATGTAGTTGGGATTTATGCCACATTTTGCCCAGTCGCTCTTTGAGACGTTCGGTCTCGATGAGCGCGATCGCCAAATTTCAGTCGGTCACCTCACGTGCCACACAAACCGGCGAGGATGAATCGGACGCCGAGCAGGTCGGGGCAATTAGCGATACTCAGGTTCATTCTCCTGATATTGGTTCTGTGAATGCCGTTAGTCATGGTGACCCCAGACAACACTCGAGCCAGTCGAGTTTGCCCCATTCGGATGCGCTTTCGCTGGTCTCTTCCACCGCCTCAGACACGCAGCCTCCTTTGGATAAGGTGAAAGCCACCACTACGCATATTGAGAATGGTAACGACGAGGACAATCGCATCAAGGATGGTAACGACACTCACAGGATAGACTCGGTGCCAAATGATGTACGTTCTGCTGAATGAGATTTTTTTCACTTATTTCTAAACCTAGTTGAAGGACCTGTCCGTCCGTTTTTCATAGAAATTACGTACCCTAGCATCTTCGGTAGCAGTTCTCAGCCCCCATTTTTACATTCCTTTTTGTTAGTTGACTATATTTCAATCCGTGGCCTTTCAGACACAAAATTGACCGGTAATGATTAAATGGATTAGATACATGCAACCTCAGAGGTCAGCGATTTGAACTTCTGATCCGCCGGACAACTCCGCTAATGTATGGCGTGTGGGGAATATTACCTGTGGAAGCATTATCGATAGACAGAGGGGGCAAAGCGAGGCGATTGAGAAGCAAATGACCAGACTGTATTTTGTGTATTGGCTGCCCCAGTATTCCTTTTTCTTTTCAACCCGTAGATCCATTTTATGTCCGTCCCGTACGTCCAATCTTCCTATTTCAGTGTGTAACATGGTGCAAAAGGCAGTTGTCACCGTGGTGTTTAACGCTGTATGATAATATTGCTGATAGGTGTTAATTCGCTGGGGCTGACTCCGTTACAGTACCTGATCTATTAGAATCTCGTGTGATTCTTTGTCACTACAGATCTAAAGTTTTTGGTTACTGGTTCCCATCTCCATTTGTGGAGTGCACCATATAAGCCATGAAGTATGTACTTTCCACCACATTGATGCTTCAGTGATAGAAAGGAAAAACAAGTGGCCCGAAACGCCATCACGACGATCCACTCATTTAGAATTTTTAGTGGCATATTGGTCACAGGTATCTGTGTATGTGAAAGTAATCAGTTTATTCTCTCATTTATTCCCTTCGATTCTTTCGTTTCTTTCAGTCATCCTATATCAGTGCAACTTATACATTCGATCATGAGCGTGTTCCAACCTCAGATCGTCATGATCATCTGCCGATTTCGGCATTGGATCTGGACGATACATTCGGAATGCTTAACTCCACTGGGTTCCCCTCCACAGAGCACTCAAATGGTGCGGATGCTGAATTCGCCACTCCGAGCACCATGATGTCCTCCAGCTTTCATTCCACTCGTACCAATTTCTCTCATCGGAGTGATTCAGCTGCGCACTGGTTACGTACCCCGTGCGCGGGGGAAATGGAACGTTCTGGCGATAGGTCGGATGAATTGGGTGCCACGCCCACGATTAACAAAGATCAGTGGCTTGATCAGCATCACGTCCGAGGTCATTCTTGCTCGGCAGAACGACACAGTGAGTATCTATATTTCTTTGTGTCCCGAGCTTAACGCGCATTCGGAGGGACGAAGGAAAAACAGGGTGTATTCTTTAGTCAACTGATTGAATCACCGGGACGCTTTTGGTTTCTCAATTTTCTCAGGGATTTGATGAAGAGAGTCACAAATCGTGTTCACAACCTTACAAAAAAATCTCGCATTATGGATTAGGGATCGATTTCATATAATATTATTCTCTGTTAGTTTGCTTATAACACCGCTGCCTAATCCAAAGTCGTTCGTCACATGAGAGTCTGTTATTTGGTGAGTAAAGGTGTATGGTTATCAATCGCCAATGACTGATAAAAGCACTGTATCATATAGTGTTGATCGAGAGAGTCATCTCTGAGTGGCTTAGAGGCCGTAGTATTTGGTTCACGATCATTCGGTTCGGATTCTCGTCTCAGTTGCTGAATATGTACCATTAGTGATTCCGGGCAAGGAAGAGCCATTTGGGTAGCATTCTCCTGGTTTTTCCGTTGAGTTAGCTACTGACCCTGATTGAGGACCCATTTTTCAATTAGAACTTTGCTCTTTCAATTAGTCAAATCCATTCCAGTGTGTTTGAACCATCGTTATAGTCAGGTTATACTGTGTACTTGGGTGTAACTCCCGATTAGTCATACAAAACAAGATTCGCAGATTTCATTTGAGATCCGAAAATGTGCACCCATATTATTCAGTAAGTAGGTGCTAATCAGTCTCCACGTGAGAGTACGATAATTAAGTTCTTTCACGTTTGCCACGTGGCTGCATTCACGGAATACTGAAATGCTTGCAGGGGCACGCGTTACGTAGTGAGTAGTAAGTAGCATTCTTTTATTCGAAATATTCCTTCTGTGCAGTCTTCTGATCCATGGTCTTACAGTTTTCTTTCCATCACTATTTAGTACTACGGGATAACGACCAAAACTTGTTAATGGTTGAGAAATCAGTATACTGGTAAACTGGTTCACACATCTGGCTAAACACTTAAGTGACGGGAAAAAAGACGGAACGTTTGTCTAAATCTTTGTGCATTGCATCTTCACGGTATGTGGTTAGACCACCATAATTGTCACGTTTCCTCAAATCGCCTCCGTATTTTGTCATTCAATATTTTTTTCCTTTTCGAATGGATCTGAGAAATTCATCGCAGGCACCAGTGAATTGTCGTCTTCAGGCTCCTGGTTCACGTATTTTCCAATGTCGCTCACAAACACCAGTGAAGAACAATCTCATGATTTTGGACTCCTAAGCAATGGTAGCTTCTCGTGAGTGGATAGAGCTTTTGCCTTGAAGATACTAAAAAGAAAACGTGTGAACTTCTACCTTGAAATTATGTAACATGTAGCGCGAGTGCACTCAATCAAGATTTGGACACTTCATCCCCCAAGCTATTTTAGGGCGACGCATTTGGGCATTTTTCGGACTGCATGATGCACCGCCAATCAGTGACATAGTTTTCCGTTCTAATAAAAGTCATTTAGTTTGACGTTATGCACGCATTACCTTGTAATCACTCGAAATCGTTTAGACGTTGACGGGATTGAGTGTCAAAGCCGTCAGTTAACCACCGGCTTTCAGTCCTGAAATCCCTGCTCGACCTAATTGTGAGAATTTCACTCAAGGCTTCTTGAGAGTTTTTTAATTGCATAATAGTTCTGATGCAAAGCCAGCTGACTGACTACGAGATTAGTCTTTATCTTCATTATGGTGTTGTTTTTATGACATGCTTTGTCGCATGAGTATAGTGATGGGGGTATATTCCGTGGAGGCTGGGGCCCACTACATGAAGGAAGAGAGAATCGAGAACTATGGTCCTGAAACTTGGAGTGGCTTAGGAGCATACAAGGTCCCAATAGGTTAGGCTTAGTAGCGACGCGGAAAATAGCGAATTGCTACGTACCACAAGGCTGACTGGCGGGTCCGGGATTTGGACCTCTGGTCTTTTTTTTTGGTGATAGACGCTTAGTCCATATGAATATCATCGGCCAAATTATTTTCATTCCATATTGTCTACTTCTGTTTAATTTTTAGAAATACGCACGTATACCTCGTTTTGCAAACTTCACTTTTAAATCAGTTCATGCTTTTGGCGATCAGGCTTCTGAGGACTTCGTTTGCCAAATATTTATTGCACTGTTATTTTTATTTTTCCTCTCTTTTCCTTCCATTTCTATCTAACGCGGTGTTTCGGTCGTTCGTTCGTGTTTGTGAAAAATGGTAGGTACCCATGAACCGCACTTTATCTCACGAGAACCGTCACCCCAGGACCCGGATTGTTCTTGCCTGTTGGATAACTTGCACACGCGGTGTCTGAGGTTGTTAGAACAATACGCTGGAACTGTGTTACTCAGACGCAGTCGACACAACCACCATCAGCAGCAACGGGAAATAAACGATGAGCATGGCACTACTGAGCGAGACTATGAAAATGAGGCAGCTGAGCTGTTGGCACCGGATGATTCGACCTCATACGCTGACACTCGTCTCGATCATGTATGTTTCGATACATATCAGTTTGTCTCCATTTATGCAACTGTTTGCGGACGCTATTCGTCTATGGTACTTTTACACAGTGATCCTACTTGATAGATGATTTTGTTTCTTTCCCAACCACATGACTCACCATATTCGCAAGCGAATCTGTCAGAAAGTCGTTGAATAAAAATGTTCAGAAGTTGATCGCTGATTAGTATGACTGGTCTCATTCACCCACCATACCTGTCACTCTATTGCATTCTGAAATGACAGTAGTAGTCATAATGACGTGAATATAAACAATAAAATGAACCCGTTGGCTACCCATATCTTTTTCTTATAAATCTGGTTTTCAGTTGGTCAAAGTGTTATTGTCTCTCGCCGTGGATTGCCCTCAGCATCCATGTCCCGTGCATCCGGATCGACACCGGAATCGAGAGCAGGGCCATCAGTTCTCTGGAACCCTGGCACAATTGGTATGTTCTTTATAATGATAAGGGCCGAGTTCTTAACCCTCTCATCAAAGTGAACGTTTCTATAACCTAAGTATACCTTTTTTGTTTGCCCCATTTTTGGATTACACAGTTTTCGGTAACCTCACAATATGAGCTTTCAAATCGGTTTGACGAGGGTAAGCACATGTTGCGCGTAGGGTCAAATCTGGCTTCCTTCCGCCTAGGATTTTGTCTGTATTCTATGGTTTTCCTGCGATCTGGTTCTTGAAATTGATTCCCGCAAAGCTAAGGCTTACCAAACAGAGTCAAATATGCGAATTTTTCGAATTATCATTGTAAGCTTAAGGGCATGGACAATAGCTCAGTGCGGTGAGAAAAAACGCGTTGCTCCGAAACTTAAAGTGATATGGCAACGGACGACATTTCAACAGATCAGACATGGCAACCAGCTGGATAACAGCAGTTCGTCATCTATCATTCAAACCTGAACTGAAAAGTGTTTTCGAGATAACGGACCAATCAGTCAGTCAGTCGCGTTGCGCCTCATAATGGTCGCGTTGATTGTCGTGTCTGACTTGAGTACACTCGTTAACTTATTGGTTCGTGTAATATATGTATACATTGCCCTGTGTATAAATCGCGCGCCACTAGGGTCACGTCGAAAACGATAACAATGCAAGAGAGAGAAAAAACAAGTGCTATCTAAGGTTCAACACACGCCAGCTCTTTCGGAGCCCATTCCATAGATAGGGTTATTCATCATTATCTATGGTTGCTCTGTGAGCGTTTTACTACTTGGCTGCCTATACAGAAGTAGGAATTTAACTTCGGCCTGAGGTACTTGGAACAACTGGTTGGCTCTAAACGATCGCCACAGGCTCCTACCAGTCTTGAAAAAGTACCTTTCACTTCGAAGGTGCAAAGCACTTACCGTATTGTGATATCTTAACCACCAAGCGGTCCAGCAGGTGTTGAATTTCCTCTGTCTCGTTGCTAAGCGCGGCGATATCGTCGGCATTCTCGAAGTCAGAAACTCAGTTGTCTGGAATAAGTTCAACTCCGTCTACCAGGCAATATGAAGCTTTCTAAGAACATCCTCCATAACAGTGGAAAAAATGTAGATGTAACTCCGTCTAACCGTACTTCACTGGAGACGACGAAAACTGGCCATATTCCATGACCAGACCTGAAGTATGACGGGGCAACTCTTTGAGTACCGGCACTCCATTCATCATCAAATGGTTTCATAGTAGAAATCTATCAACGGATTCGAAGACTTCGACGAAATGTCTAAGAACACAATAGTTGCTGACCTTTAGGAAGCAAAATTGTACTTCACCAATTGTTTGAGAGTGAAGATTTTATCGACACATCCATGGCCACCGCGATATCCGGCCTGTTACTCCCGAGTTTGCTCATCAAGTATTTTACAATCTGATAATAATGGTGGGCACTAGCAGTTTTCATACTATCGTGATGCGGCTATTACACAGTCAACGCGTGAACCATTCTTAAAAATGGAATTGACGATCGATTACCTTGGACAACAAAACTTGGAGTTCTCTCATTAGCTCCATTCATACATCTTTGTGGAGCTTGGATAATGACAAGCTCCGCCGATCTATTACACTCTCAGGCTTGGATATCTCTGGGAATCTCCCTCTGTTGAAATAGGCCACCAAATGTGTGCCGGCTTAGCCATGAACGGGACTGATACTGAAGATAAGCTAAACTGTGTTTCAGAGTGCTCCGGCAAACCGTCAGCTCTACATATCTTTTTGCCCACATCCGATGTTTTTCTGCTGATAGCTCGGATGAGGTGAAACAATTTATTAGAATTTCCCATGGCAACATTACGTTCCATCTGTAATGCAGGGTAAAACCACCAGATCTCGCGACTCCTGTGTAGGTTTGTGTTGAGTTCACGTCTAGTGTTGAGTCGTGCTTCATCTCACTCGCTACCATCCGGGATGGACTGGGGTGCGCGAAGTAGATGCAAAGACTCAGTGGGAATCTGGCATGTCCCAACATGACGGATGAGGCTGCAGCTCACTAAGCGAACCTAATGTGAGGCATTATTGATAATTGTCTGATGCTCATTAATTTTATTAGTGCTGGAGGAGGGGACGATTCTAGCTTTCTAGGTAGCGCGTTTCGGGAGTGATAGGCGAGTCTGGTCAGAGAGCTTATTGCAGTCTAACTAACGCTGCATCGTGCGTCTTGAGCGTCCACCGGGTCACGTGAACAGGTGGGTGCGGACTAACGCGTGGTAGGAGTCGAGGGGAGTGTTGCAATAGGATGGTCAATTTTGTCATTTGCAACTGATTGTTATGAGGTTGGTTTATGTCCGTCGATGACTGGGAGAGAAGTGACGCCAGGTGGTGTACCGGGGGATTGGAGATTTTGAGTTTCGTGCTGGCAAGGAACAATCGGTGATCTGAGCACAGAGCCACAAATGTTCCTCGTTTTCTGAACGGCAGAGCTCGGGGCTTAAGGGGTCTCCCGGGTGCGTCTGGTTAGAGGACAGCCGATCTACCATAGCCTTCGTGTTTACTGTTAAACTGATGATGTCACCTGACTTTGTTGTGTATGGTAATCCATGCAACTTCTGTTCGAATGTCCCTAATTTGCTCTGAGATGCGGTCTTTTGATGTTGTGGAGACACCACAACCCTCCATGTCTCGGTGTGCATCTTCGACTGGCATCTGTATTCAGGTATGGCGATATTGCCTCCGCTATGTTGCTGATAGCCACACAAACATCGGCACCCTCAGCGTCATCAGATTGTTACAGATGATTCTGCACCGATGGATTTGATGGGATGTCAGTGGAGTGACAGATTTGGGCTCTTGAATGTGAGCTTCTTGGAAACAACAGAAATGAGGGATTAATATCTTCATTGTGCCAGCTAAACGTGCCCGTCGACGTGCGCGCATCAATATTCGCACATTGGATGAAGCTAGATCGAAGGGAGATCAAGGCTAAAGAAAAGCCACAGTTGGTGGAATCAGATTAAGTGAGATATGGATTCTGGGCGAAGGAGGCGAAGGAAGCTAGGACAGAACTTCTAGCTATGGTCGGCTGCATTCCCCTATGATTGGGAGAATATTTATTGAGGAGAGTGAAATGGGTCATTAGAGAAACCAATAGTTGTGTATGGTGGAAGGTCGCAAATGGACTCATCATCCATGCAAATTCGTGGTGATCCAGACGAGATCCTGGTGGTGTTGAAGTGTACAACTATGGTAGTGATTGAACGTACACCTGACGGGCGGCAATAGCGGCGAAACCTGTCGTGTTTTTCCGGGGAAATTTCCTCTCATAGCTGTACAACACTTTTCAAAACAAAAATCATCCGATTTGTATTTTCTATATTCAAACTTGCAAGTTTCCCAACCTCTTTGCATTTTTGCTTCTTGTCACTCTGTCTGATGCAGCTGCGGACGCACCTGGATCACGTACGTGACAGTCAGTTGTGTAATGCGCAAACGTCTTTTCCGGCTGCCGTCGATAGTGACGCGCGTCGTCAAGTAGAAACTTTCTCGGGCTCTGTAGAGACAGTCACCTTAGGAGTCCAAACGGAACCAGAAGCTGTCGCCGTTCGAGAGGTTTCCGATGCCGGAACCACGACCGCTGCCTTCGTTGAGCCCTGTGCAAGTAAGCTGATTCGTCAGAATTTCTATGCTACCGTTGGACGGCGAGTGATATGGATCTTACCACTCTACTTTTCTTTGTACCTCTGGTTGAGCAGCAAACGTATATCTGGTACATTGTTTTGGGCTTCAGTCAGTCGACTTATTTTTCTAGTGTTTCAGTTTCTTATGATGTATTTTATTCTCGCGAATGTTTGCATGGAGCGGAACACCTGATGATATTGATATATTGAGTATCCAATCAGTGCCACAGATGGGTCGATAACTCGTATAATTTCATGCGAAATAACTTGCTACTTGTTTTATATGATTCAGAAGAAGCAGAGTGATAACGTCTACTCTGAATTCGTGTCATCAATCTTCAGTCGGATTCATCATCTGACCGTTATCATCCGCTCTCTGTCACTTTAATGAGAAGTGCCAAATCAAGCAGACAAGAATTTCTCGTTCAACAGACAAAACACACCGTTTATATTGCGTTGATGTGGGGAACACTCAATGGTCAACTATTCAGTCGACTGACTCGGTTCATCGTGCGATTTTCTCAGCTTGTCCATGTACGTCATCGGCATGATGTTACGGCAGTTGTGTTGTCCTTTGACCATACTAATGAGTATGGCGCTTCAGCATCCAATACCGCTACAGTATAGTGCGACATCAGGTCGTTGGTAGGTTAGGGGTCGTCACGTCAGTGGATACCTGTGAATAAGGCGGCGTCAGGCCCCCCGAATAATTACTTGTGGACAACTGCTAGAGATGTCACAGCGAGACCGTAGTGGTCTATCGCATGGCTATCAGTCTTCTTCACCATACAACATAATTTGGAGACTTCACATTGGACCATTTTTCGTGCCGTGCGTCGCAAAACGGAGTAACTCCCCATTGTCTCTGTATCCGTCTACTTGACGAGGGTTTCCATGACGAGCGAACGGATCATAACGCTGTTACTCTTGTGGTGGAGTGTGAAAATACTGTTTTCACGGGTAAGTAATATTGTTTTGGTAGCTGTCTGAATAGAACTTCCGGCGTGCAACGAAACAGGGAACAACAAGCTCACATTACGGTGCGATCACAAAATCAATAAAGCGTATAACCGAATTTGAGAAGAATAGGACAAAGAGATGTTCGTAACTGTGCACAGGAAGTTATGTGGTGTATTGGGATTATTCAGTTGTTCCCCGAAATCCATTGACGAAGTAAACAACCTTTTTTTCTCGCACGAATACAGCTACTGCCGATTGTGATACATTCAAAAGTTTCCCTTGTTGATATTTTGAAGGGTATAGCATTTACTCAGCATATACAAGAGTTGGCAAATATCATGAATGTTTAGAGGTTTCCCGCATAATATTTGTAATAAGACCAGTTGAACATAGGTGACCTTGGTCGTCTAAGCAATCTCGTTTGAACATGAAAAGCGAAATTCTACTGGGGCCGAAAATTTCATAAATGTTTCCGGAAGAGTCTTAGGATTTGTCCTAGTTTGCATTCATTAGTGATAACAAGCTGGCTTGTCTATCAGAAACTTCTTTTATCAAGTATTTCACCCACGATTACGCTTCTGTATATAGATTGAAGGTAATTATTTATTAATTGGGATATTTTGCGTTAACCGGGGTCTAATAAATACGAGTGATCACGAACAGGAAGATTTTCGTTTAGGGAGAATCCTGATTTACATCAAGGTTGATGTTGAGTCAGGGTCAGTTAGGTGCACTGTGCTAATCGCTTGCATTGTTATCGTGACAATAAGGCAGTGAGCGAGAAAAAGTAAAATCTTTTGTTACCACAGTGCAAAAAGTAATGAATTGATTAAAAAACACCGACCAATTTGAATTTCTGCATTTAAGGTTTTCCAGCGTTTTAAACTGAAAAAAGCTTTAATTTACACAATAGTAAACGAATAAACCATGCCAAAGAGCATGTGTTTCATGAAGAATATAAATCACATCCGTGAGTGGCCACAGAGTAACTTATGTTCTCTAATCCGGATGCGGATTATTATCGATATTTTATGCAGGCAGAGTTGAATAATATCCAAACGATTCAGGTGTCGACGGATATGGAGTATGTTTTAAACGGGCAATAAAACAGCGAATATGGTTATCTTGCGCAGCGGCAGAAAATATGAATTGCCTCAATTTGGCTACACGTTGATTTAGTTTATCGATGGATGCATGGGGTGTGGTGATCTGTAGAACATCTACAAAATAGACATTTCTTTTGGGAAATCTCCGTATTCCCCCTCTGCCAGAATTTTGTAAACATGTATTCTTGGGTAAAGTGGCCTTTTTTCAGTCTAACGTAAATCGTATCAACGCACACATTGGTTCAAGGTTTGCTTGATTTAACATGCCACTGTTTTCATCTTGATTCTATCTTAAATGCTTCGTGTCTCGGTGTGATAGTTTGATGACTTTCCGAGCCAGCGGACATTGACGTAGAAATTTTATATTTCCTTGGAGTTTGAAGTTAAAGCAATTTCGTACTGCCGATGCTAGATGCCAGATCAGGGAGACTAGGAAACCGCTGAATGCTCGCGGTGGATTCATCGGTTTCCGTTGTTTGTTGATGCCGGATTTCCAGTAGTACAAGGCTTCACTTAATGTAAATGAACCTTCTTTTCTTCGTAGCGAGCTGGTGTTGCCCCATTGTTGTCATTTACTTGTGTTGGTTTATGTGGGATATCGACTTACTTTCTAGCCTCGCTAGATAACATCGAAGCTTCCGGCATTTTGTCGGGAAATGCAACTAGTTCCCGGTGACTTTACGCGCTTGTCTGCTGGATTGTAATGTTCATATCTTGCCTGTTGCATGAGTTCCTGCAACATCTGCATTCCGGAACCAGTGGAAGGAAAGTCGGCTCCATGGATGTCACATATGTTCGCTGCAGTTGGGGCCCATATCTCTTTAGTGGTGTGCCTGTAACGCTGTCCGTAGACCTAAACTAAACATAGACATCCAAACCTTCCATTTGGCAGAATGCGAATCTGTGGTTTTTTAATAAATTATATGGACTTGAAGAGCCCCCTGAAATAATGAAAGCAATCAAGAAGCATTGCCCTAAAACTTCGAGTGGTCTGGATTTACATGATTTTCTTGTGGATCAGGAAAGCTACTCAGCTGAGAAGCAGCTGATTGTTGACTATTGTCAAGGTGGCCCGGTGATATGGTTTGAACATCCCGAATTCTCGATGATAACTGGTTACTCCATTGGATCCCCAGCGGTCAGCATGTGCAACCGATCACATTTTTTTCTAGGTGCTTGTGGTAGATAAAAGCAGTAGCTGCTTACCAGCTAGTCCCTCAATTTAAGAATAAAACTATTTGACTAAGCTAATTAAATCTATTTTGTGGGGTCAGTGTCTGTGCTAAATTGTAATGGACCGACTCTAAATGATTAAATCTGCAGGAAACGCAAAGGTTTTGCCCTGTGCTTGTTACTAGAACCAACGCGGCACCGTGGACGGTGGATTAGGTTTCTCATGACACCTCTCTCTCTCTCTCTCTCTCGGAATCCTTCCCATAATCACAGCATTCTTATGTATTTCCCTGTGGGATGCAGGAAACTGTGATGTGTAGCGTCGAAGCGTTCGTTCACATCATCATCGAAACTACCAACTGGTTCATTGACTGATGAATAACGGCCATAAGCTGGGAGTTATCGTCTAATTCATGAGACTAGCTCGGTGAAAGACACCGTATATGTGGCTTCCCCAAGATTGATCCATCAGTCAATATCCTTACCTGACTGAGGGTTGTATAAAACCCTGAACGCGTTGTTAACCGTTACATAGTTGTTACATAAGGATTTCTAGCATCGCGTGTCCACCGTGCACCGATTCAGACCAAAACTCCCGGGGGGTGGAAAATATCTTAGCCCACTGGACATCTGAGCTGGCATACAACGGACCGCCTAGTGCTAATACTA
The DNA here is from genome assembly GCA_008360955.1 of Fasciolopsis buskii. NCBI lineage: Eukaryota > Metazoa > Platyhelminthes > Trematoda > Plagiorchiida > Fasciolidae > Fasciolopsis > Fasciolopsis buskii. The sequence goes on along the minus strand of LUCM01008897.1, from coordinate 74,499 downwards.
CGGGCCTTAGCGTTCTACTGTTAAGGACTTTTGTATGACCATAGTGACCATTAAGTTTACTCAGGTGCTCTGACGGAAGACTTCTTATTGCTTTCTGCCATTTGGACAATTTTCCTTCCGTGTATGAATAATCACATTTGTGAAATTCGCGATCCTATACGCCAAGTACATGTATTATGTGTACGTCCGCCAGTTTATGGTGTCAATGAAACTTTGTAACGATCCAAAAAGTGACTGACAATTTGAAAGAAGTGTAATCCAAAGGACCATCGGGTTTTTGTAGTTTATTGCATAGTAGTTTATGACAACCATCCAGGATCCTCAGTCTAGAGAAGAGTGAACGCGTATTTGAACAAACCACACATCTGATGGGTACATCACGCATGAATTGTCTGGCCCAGTCACGCGACTTGGTAGCGTGATTTGAATTCAGCTGATTACTCAGTATTTGGTAATAAACTGTATTCGTTCCAACCCTGTTCGTGGGTGGCAAGAGCAAAGACGGGAAAACCTGAGGAATTCGTTAGAGAAAAAGGACGCGAAATCACAGAGTGTAATGCCAGCTGTGGTCAGAAGGCGGTTGTTTCACAAACACACAGTAATGCAGTCGAGCAGCTGAACTAAAAGTTTATTCTTGGCCCTCGTCGTGAAGTTGAGATGTTCTGTGCTTATTCTTACTTCATCTTGATTGTTGGAATAGACCGATTTGTTGTACGACCACGTTATCATTTGATTGCTACGGTTTTTATTACTTCTTCACATTTGTCCTACATTGGTTTTCCCTTATGAAAATCGTTAAATATACTTTCCTTTTGCACCTCCCAGGTGAACTACCGGCAACGATCGAGAGCAGAGAACTAACTGGTCCGATTGAACCCCCCAAAACGGTACGTTCCAAATATAATAGTCCTTTCCCTTTATATGACCCGGTTGCCTGCTACGAACGTGCTTTCTGATTGCAGTTGTTATATATATATATATATATATATATATATATATATATATATATATATATATATATATAATGAGCGCTTCGGGGACTCTTCGTTATCAGGGAATCGCTACGACTTACCGGGCTACTCAATAGTAGGTGGAGAGTAATTTGCATTTGAAACACTGTTCTCCGAACACGCTCACATGTGTCCGAGATGTCCTCCTTGGCCATCGGTCATAGAGAACGAGATTTGGAGGCCATTCGTCCATCCATGAATGGACCCGGAATAAAAGATATCCAGGCTCGGTGAGTTATGACATTCTAAGGTTTGCACTTTTCTGGGAATCTCCCTCTGTTGAAATAGGCCACCAAATGTGTGCCGGCTTAGCCATGAACGGGACTGATACTGAAGATAAGCTAAACTGTGTTTCAGAGTGCTCCGGCAAACCGTCAGCTCTACATATCTTTTTGCCCACATCCGATGTTTTTCTGCTGATAGCTCGGATGAGGTGAAACAATTTATTAGAATTTCCCATGGCAACATTACGTTCCATCTGTAATGCAGGGTAAAACCACCAGATCTCGCGACTCCTGTGTAGGTTTGTGTTGAGTTCACGTCTAGTGTTGAGTCGTGCTTCATCTCACTCGCTACCATCCGGGATGGACTGGGGTGCGCGAAGTAGATGCAAAGACTCAGTGGGAATCTGGCATGTCCCAACATGACGGATGAGGCTGCAGCTCACTAAGCGAACCTAATGTGAGGCATTATTGATAATTGTCTGATGCTCATTAATTTTATTAGTGCTGGAGGAGGGGACGATTCTAGCTTTCTAGGTAGCGCGTTTCGGGAGTGATAGGCGAGTCTGGTCAGAGAGCTTATTGCAGTCTAACTAACGCTGCATCGTGCGTCTTGAGCGTCCACCGGGTCACGTGAACAGGTGGGTGCGGACTAACGCGTGGTAGGAGTCGAGGGGAGTGTTGCAATAGGATGGTCAATTTTGTCATTTGCAACTGATTGTTATGAGGTTGGTTTATGTCCGTCGATGACTGGGAGAGAAGTGACGCCAGGTGGTGTACCGGGGGATTGGAGATTTTGAGTTTCGTGCTGGCAAGGAACAATCGGTGATCTGAGCACAGAGCCACAAATGTTCCTCGTTTTCTGAACGGCAGAGCTCGGGGCTTAAGGGGTCTCCCGGGTGCGTCTGGTTAGAGGACAGCCGATCTACCATAGCCTTCGTGTTTACTGTTAAACTGATGATGTCACCTGACTTTGTTGTGTATAGGAATCCCTGCAGGTTGCAATTGAAAGTATTGTTGTTTCCCTTAGAGTTTCAGTTTTATTTGGCTGGTTTATTTTGTGCACATTGGAATGGTCGAATAGGCTCGCAGGCTACCCACTAAGGCTCACTGCGCGGGTGTTGTAATCTGATGCCCTAAAGCTGTATGTTGGAATGGTACCGAACTACGTTTGTTCTCCAGAATTCAAGAGCATGATAGATTTTTGTCTGCTGAAATTAATGTCAGCCGTAGTACGCCCCGGTATCTAAACTTATCCATTTTATCCTTTGTTTCCCCTCGGAGAACGAAGTTCACATTTTCGCCAATTTTGCTTTCGAACATTCTTTCGCACCTGTTGCAAAGGCCATCCATCATATGCCTACTGTAACGTTTAGGCGGTGGAATGAAGGTTGCAGGTTAGTTGGGTCTTCATTGAGGGACGTAAGATCGTCCGCTTATTCTTCATTGTACTGTTTAATGTCACAGCAAATTCCAATGTCCATGTTCTTCCCCGAGTATCGAGCTTTCATCATGATTATTTTAGTTCATTTTTTGTTAGCACCGAAGGACCTTCCTTAAGAATCGCAATCGTTCTCCGGTTTAGCCGTTTGCCATCTCGCATAAGGTGCTGGGTTTCAGAAAATTCCATACTGCATTCGTACTTTTTTAGATGTCCAATCCAAGCTGATTGTGGAAAGTTCATTTCAGTCCTTCCAGCTGTTAACCTTGCATCGAAGTGCTCTGTTTTCATCCGTTACTTCACAGCACCGTTTGCTCATAGATGATAAGGACTAATGGAAGATCAACTGCAAATTAATACGTTGAAGAATTATAGAGAAAAAGGAAGGTTTTGAGTTGCAGAATCACCACTGACTGCGGCATTGAGCCATGGCATCAGTTGTGTCTAACTTCCAATTGGGAGGTAAATCCAATGGACCTTATTCTGGTTATCGAACTGGATCCTCACTGGTCATTCTGCTGCTTAAGGTTTCCAAACTTTTTCAGTGTCATCGGCTGGTCTGCTCTGTCCACCTTTTAACAGCGTACAACAACAGAATGGGTTTGTTTCATTTGGCTTGATACCGGTTCTCTAACGTCACCTGCATCTGATGTAGCCGAAGGCGAGTTTGTGCAAATGGCTTATGGTATTTTAAATTTTGGAGCATGGGCACAAATTTTGGCGTCACTGAATTGTACATCCGAGAACCTAGTTTCTCTTCCCTAGTCATTGCATGTAAACGGCAAAGAAAATCGAAGGTTACTACAAAAAGTAGTGTTCATTACTGTTGTCCTGTCTACCGGTTTCTCTTCAACATTATAGTCATACTGTTCAAGGAAATAGCCTCGTTATCTTGTTAGAATGGTGACATTGATATTTGCTCAGATAGCATATTATCCTATACGGGTTATGGGAATGCCGTTTTTCTGCCAAGTGAAGATGCAATTTTTTTTCGTCTGAGATGTGGTTTGCACGTTCAAAGTGTGAATGCTAAACAGGACTGAATCGGTTTGAGGTAAAACTTTGTTCTTGGGCGGAGTAGGTAGATTTCAATATTTGGGCATTTATACTTCTATCGGGTGAAGTTTATACAAAGGCCTCAGCGTTTGCCAATTTGAAGGATCTTTGTTGATGACCAAAGGTCGATTTTACGATACCGTTCCGAAACATTGGTGCTGCCGGCAGATATGTGAATATTTTCCTTTTTTGAACGCCGCTGTCTTCTTAGTGCCGCTCGAGCTTTCTTTCTAACTCAGACGTGAGACACAGAGTATTGGATCATTGAGCTCATCCAGTTTCACAGTCATTGAATTTGAGTAGATTAAGATGGTTGGGACATATGTTATGCATGGCCGCAGATCTGCTTCCTCGGAATGCACTGTTCTCCGAGGCAGGTGGTAGTTTAAATATGAGTCTAGGTGACTAGCCGGCAACGCGTCGAAAATGTATGCCTTTAGCTCGCTGTTTGAAAACCATTCGCTAACATTCTCTAATTCGTATGTATGTACATTGGATAATGTGGTTGCTTATGAATTTCTACCATTATTCACCTCCTGGTATTCCTGATATTCACAGACTGCAGTCTGCATAGATGCCAGTTCCGCCGGTCGTGGTCATGCGTCACTCCTACCTGTCCCCTTGCGTTCAAGTTCGGATAAGCAAACCCCATCTGTCCTTCCGAATCCAGTCGGTTTGGGTTGTGTTACACTTCTGGATCGATCCCTAACTATTGCGCATGCCAAGTGAGTGTTTTCGTAGTTGTTTTTACTGTGTTCGATTCACTCAGTCGCGTGAAAAAGTAAATCCATGGGTAACGTTTCATGAATAATCGATTCAGTCGTATATATATATATATACACATATATTTTGTTTACGCATCCAGATACTACTTCCTGCATATATATATATATATATATATATATATAATGAGCGCTTCGGGGACTCTTCGTTATCAGGGAATCGCTACGACTTACCGGGCTACTCAATAGTAGGTGGAGAGTAATTTGCATTTGAAACACTGTTCTCCGAACACGCTCACATGTGTCCGAGATGTCCTCCTTGGCCATCGGTCATAGAGAACGAGATTTGGAGGCCATTCGTCCATCCATGAATGGACCCGGAATAAAAGATATCCAGGCTCGGTGAGTTATGACATTCTAAGGTTTGCACTTTTCTGGGAATCTCCCTCTGTTGAAATAGGCCACCAAATGTGTGCCGGCTTAGCCATGAACGGGACTGATACTGAAGATAAGCTAAACTGTGTTTCAGAGTGCTCCGGCAAACCGTCAGCTCTACATATCTTTTTGCCCACATCCGATGTTTTTCTGCTGATAGCTCGGATGAGGTGAAACAATTTATTAGAATTTCCCATGGCAACATTACGTTCCATCTGTAATGCAGGGTAAAACCACCAGATCTCGCGACTCCTGTGTAGGTTTGTGTTGAGTTCACGTCTAGTGTTGAGTCGTGCTTCATCTCACTCGCTACCATCCGGGATGGACTGGGGTGCGCGAAGTAGATGCAAAGACTCAGTGGGAATCTGGCATGTCCCAACATGACGGATGAGGCTGCAGCTCACTAAGCGAACCTAATGTGAGGCATTATTGATAATTGTCTGATGCTCATTAATTTTATTAGTGCTGGAGGAGGGGACGATTCTAGCTTTCTAGGTAGCGCGTTTCGGGAGTGATAGGCGAGTCTGGTCAGAGAGCTTATTGCAGTCTAACTAACGCTGCATCGTGCGTCTTGAGCGTCCACCGGGTCACGTGAACAGGTGGGTGCGGACTAACGCGTGGTAGGAGTCGAGGGGAGTGTTGCAATAGGATGGTCAATTTTGTCATTTGCAACTGATTGTTATGAGGTTGGTTTATGTCCGTCGATGACTGGGAGAGAAGTGACGCCAGGTGGTGTACCGGGGGATTGGAGATTTTGAGTTTCGTGCTGGCAAGGAACAATCGGTGATCTGAGCACAGAGCCACAAATGTTCNATATATATATATATATATATATATATACGTATATATCAGTCATTAGTACGAGGTTAGCTTTGTACTTCAGTTTTTTTCTGCATCGTGCAATCCTTAATCAGAATGGCAACTTCCAGCTGGTCACTACGCATATTCCACTGGTATCATATATTCGGTCCTGTATCACTCCATCTTTCACGCCTAGCCTAGTTGCTGGTTCTTCTAAACAGTATTCTGTGTTTGTAGCCATGAAGCATCCCTCTCATTGAAGTCAGAGAATAAGTTTAATAAAAAAAAGCCAATTTGAGAAAATTTCTGTGGTCACACAATGCTCTGACTTTGTTTCCGCCTTATTCCATTCATTCTCTTAATTTTCTTAATTTCTTCAAGCTTCGTTATGAATGATACTGTCATGTTTGTCCCGGTTCGTGGTGCCACACGCTGTGCACGATCATCTCATGCCGATGTAGATGGATCAGTGCGAGTAACCACCGGGGCGTTCGTAAATCCATCAAACACTGAGCCACAAAATCAACTAGACTCACAACAGTCGGCTGTGTCGTTCAGTATGCTGTCTTCTACTATCATCCAGTCTATGGACACCTGGTCAACTTTACAAAATTCCTCACACAAAACCCCAACATCCGGTACGAAAAGTAAGGGTCGAGGACGTGATCTAATGTACTCTAGTTTGGTTCGTAGTGTGACTCCATCCACTTCGGCACTGGCTCGCAATCTGCTTCTGGACAATGGACTGGATGGTGCCACCGGTGCATCTAGTGGTCAGTCACGTCGTCCCGGCGTCTCTGCACGATCGAGATCCGGCGCGAGTAGGAGCTTGCCCCCGGTCACTCAATGGCGTATGCTATCAACCGATGGTCAGGTGTACTTTTTGCACCAAGATGACTTCTCAGCCCTAAATTTGGACATGCAAACAGACTATTGTCAACCCGTCCAGTCGACTGGGCCTGGTGGACCTCACCATCATCATCGTGGCAATCGGCACGTACGCAATACCAGCGTGTCCATAACAAATGAAGCCAGTGGTGAGTTCGATATAATCAGTTGATTGGTACTGATTTCTTTCTTGTTATCGTTTGTTTTTGATTTATCAGTTCATTCGTTTGGCGTGGAGACCCTCAGTCGTCTAGCAGTCAGCATGATAATCTTTGATACTGTTGCTTTCGATCAGTTGCGTTCCGGTTTGCTAATCGGTCATGTACATCTGCCTGAACTACTGCATTCCTTTTTTAATCAGCTAATTGGGCTAAAATTTGTGGTCCAAAAACCGCCTATGGCAAACGAAAGTAGATTTGATCATCAGAGCTGACTACAGGTACCATGGTAACCTCTTACGTAGAATCATTCTGTTAATCGTGACAATGGTGTTTTCCGTTTCGGCATCCAAAAATGTTGTTACTTGATTTGGAATTGATTAAAGTTTATCCCTGGATCACGGTTGTCATTTAAATGCGTTGTTTACGAAACAATCGATAAGAAAATCGATCCAAGGAAACCATAAAGTGAGAAATGATAGATTGCAAACCTCGGAGGAACTTTTGAATTCGTACGGTATTTACAGGTACACAAGATTAGGTAAGATAAATCCAATGAACTGTGCACCAAACAGCTAAAACGAACATAAAGGCCGCATGCAACCGCACTCTACCGTGACATTACAGCTTCAGCCCTGTAAATCGATCTTCTGTTCAACCAAGCATAAGTTCTTAATCATCTTCAAATTAAATTTTTGACAATTGCCCGACACAATGACGTAGTTTTTTTTTCGAAATTGGCCGTATAACAATGCTAATTGGAACACTCCGGATTTTGGATTTCCTGCCACTTTCAGTAAAATTTGCCTTTGCCAAAATGCATATCGCGTTTCCGTCAACACCAGGTTAACATTTCGTCATCTTCGTTCCGTTTTCTAGTCAGCTATGTCTCCTGGTGGTTCAGATATATTTAACACCTTTAGTTCATCCTAATAATGGGTTATACGTTTGTCCGCGTTTTATTGACGCCTTTTTTCCCCAACCCATTTATTCCTTCCTCATCTTGCCCCTTCTTCCCCCCCCTCCTCCTTCTCGCACATACACACGTGCACTCACATGTACCAATGCAGACGAGCCCTCACCACCGATATCGTCATCATCAACGTCCTCGGGTGGTTGTGATGATGGCGCTCCCACGAATTCAAGACCACATAGCTACTTTGTCCTGGCCCTGTACCAGCGCAAAGAGCGTTGCTTGTCCAGGCGTGTAAGTTCCGTTGCACAATTGTCTTTTTCACTTCAAGTCCTCAAATCTGTCTAAGCTGGCCGCAGTAAATCTTACCCGAAGTACAGTCGTGTTCATGTTGGACATTGTTCGACCCAAAATCATTAATCTTTCTTTATTTTTTCCTTATGTACAGTGGTACCCGACAAAAAAGTAGTCTGTGTTCTCAAAAGGCCACTGGACCGAATCGGAAGCCCAATGTCTCTCATATCCAGGTTGAAATAATCATTATTGCAGTTGTCAGGTCTGTGTGTGCCTAATTGGATTCCGACCAAAACTTGCTGACTTGACCACAATCCGATTCTCGGTCTGTTATTGAGTCTGTCACCCACTGGAGTCTTGTACAAGTTTCGAAGTCGAGAGTGCCAGTCCTCCTACGTAGCCTAGTGTATTTTTTAAACTGTGGTGAAGTCCCATTATTACTTATGCAATAGCATGTTTTCAGGAAAGGTCGGTTATGAGGCCTGACAACGGGGTTAAGCTCGTGTGACTTTGGTATGTATAACTACTGGATTCTCTCTACCCTCTTACTCATTTGTCGTGCGACGGCAACATTATCAGGATCAAGTGATGTATCGTTACTTTGAAACGATTATCTTCCGCAAGGTAAGTAGGTTCCGTGGATAGTGTGGACCATCTAATACCATGTGCTGCGGTTAGAAGTCAATTCGATGCAGACCACCATCCAGTACTGCTTCCAATAGTGATTGTCGTAGATCTAGACATCTCACGCTGTTGCGATGTTTCGAATCAACACCATCGGCAGTGATAGTCCAAACACGTTATAGCAGCCCGTTCATCGGGAGGGTATTCCGTTGCCGTGTCGTTGTTAATTATCCATTAAAGAGTCTCTTCACATCTATGGGTAAAATGGTCCGCGTTGTCACTACTAGATATTTTTACCCGGACCTACTCAAGCTAGCTCTCAAATGATTCGGTATATTGTTGGAGAAATCAACGGGTTCAAACACTTCCAAAAGGCGCTTGAACCGATTTTCAGATCACCGGGCGCTAACGAATGAGACTTTGTCATCTCGCCTTGGTGTTTCGTAGATGAGATCTTTTTGTCGATTGCTCAAAGAAGGGTCCCTAAAATAGTCCTTAGCCAGTTAATAGTCTCCTGTTGGGCGAACCATGCACTGTCCCAAGCTTGCTTCGTCGGTCTTGTTCTCTCGGCGCTCGTGAGCCAAATGCCAACAACTTTTTGAGTATAACGGTCATTCGTTGCATTCCGCAACTCGTGTTTATCTTTTTTGGATGGCATATGCTTCCTCCCACCGGGTTTCCACTTGTCGCTTTGTTGAATGTTTCTCATCTCGGTACATTCCAGTTTCCCAAAAACCACGCTCATCGTTCTGACTTGCGACATTTGACGTGCGTAAGCTGATGCTAATCAGAAAACAAGAAAGGCTAGCTCGTACCTTTGAGTCCCTAGTTGTTGGTGTTTGCTGTTTTTCTGAAACGCGTTTCGAAGACCGTAGACTGATGTTGTCTTCAAATCTTGTCTTTGGGTTCCATGTATCTATTTCTGATGGCTATCTCTGCTGAATCTGATCTATCTGGGGCTGATATTGTCCGCAGTCCTAAAGCCGAAGCTGCACTGTTAGGCTGCATCCCAGTTGTCAATCCCTTTTTTACCACCATGCTTGATGGTTCATATAAGACCAGTGTACGTTGTAAAGACAACCGTGCTCTATTCGTGATATTCGTCCAGGTTACACCCGGCTGTAACTAGATGAAGTTCGCAGTTTGTTTCACCGAAATCTGCATGACCTGTTCAGGATAACTCGCTGCACTGATGTCATTATTATTATTGCGACCCCATGGGTTGTTTATGATTCCGTAAACTTCGCTTCAGAGGCCCGCTGTGATAACTGACTCAACCTATGTCGGCCGTCAACTGTTATACCACAACACTAATTTTCGTCACTTGAGTTCCCGTTTGGCCACGTGACGCTCTTCAACATCGGCTCAAAACTGATCTGAAATCGACCTTGTTGCGATCAGTCACTTAATGAGGCACCATCCAAGATTATTGTTTTTACTAGTTCACTTATCTTCATTCTGGTCGTGCTTTGGTATGCGCAGCGGTTTGCATGCACTTTAGCAGGAGATCAAATCGGCGCTTGTTTCCAACGGATACTGTTAAACTGTATGAAATCTCAATACAGACGAACTACTAACTAATGCTAGCGACTCACCTAGCCCTTACACTAGACTGAGACGCTGAACTTCAGTGATGGCGACTGCACCAAGCAATTCAGTCTGCCGGTCAGAAAACTGTGGTTTGCTCATCGCGTTTTTGAGCGTAAGATTTTCCTTGATTACCTATAAGCGTTTGGTCATCGACCAATCTTCCTCGCTGGCTCAGAATGCAATAAACTTCGTTGTTCCGCGATCGTCTTTCCAGGCTAGTCTACACAAAGATTAGAAATGTTGGTGATCTAACCGCGCTGTTGAAATAGAGACTGCTTCATCCACCGGAAATAATCGCCACTTGTTCAACCTCGTTCGATCAATTGCCCCGAAATTGCGCGGCGCCAACAAAGCAGTCTGAGAAATAAGCGTCGCATTTATCCTCAGTTCGCACAGACGATGAGCAGAATTTAGTTAGTTTCTGCCGATGCTATCCGCACTCAAAACCGTTACACGCACACCTTGGGTCCCCACTGGCCCCCTTACAGGAGGGAAACTATATATGGTACTATTAATTCTGAAGCTTCATGGAGCTGCGAGCCTCGATGGCTTTTTTCCGGTGATTTCCGACTAGCCCATGAATTTTTTGTATTTGTCAAAATTTGGGATGAGGAAACGATCCTAATCTTTTTTTATAGCACGCACCACCACATGCCCAAAAGCCACTAAGGCCTGATATAGGAATAGTGGTGTCGACAGCCTTGACTCCGAAACTTGGATTGGCATAGAACCACAAGATATCATCAGACCGTGTGCGGTAAGAAGCTGGACGAGAGCGAATTGCCGTCTACCAGCAAAGTGACCGCCGGATTCGGGATTCGATCTCCTGGCCTTTTTGGAGTGACAGACGCTTAATCTACTTGACCAATTCAAATTGGGAGATGCAGTCGCTTCTCGAGTACATGAAATGTGAAGCACTCACCAAAGTATCAACCTAACGCCTGTTGCCTCGAAATCATGTGACTGTTGTACTTCACGGGTTTGGCGCAGCTGATGGAACATTGTTCCGTGGAGAACAGACTCGTTTCTGTCTTAATCGCGTTGCTTGGTTCAGCCTTTAACATTTCATCGGCTACAAAAAATTGGCATATCTACCGAACATCCGGACAGCCTCCGACGTCTGCTTTATGAAATAGTTTGCTCAGGAACTGGATACTTGAGATGCATGTTACCATCGTCGAGTTGATTGATAACCTGTGGTGCGTTTTTCCTACTGCTTGCATTTATCAGCGACGTGCTCCAAGAATATCCTAGTTCACTCTTTCTCGAGAATGGATTTTATAGCTTCACTGGTCGTGTGGAGCCTCCTTCTGGTAATCACCCTATTGATTTTGGTTATATCGATGATACTACCATGCTTGCTGACGATCCACAAACCGTCCAAATCACTACGAGCCGCTTGGTGATGGAGGGATCGGGTTTCGCGTTGTGCTTCATTCTTTCTGATTGCACAATTCAACTTTAGGATTCCCAGGAGCCCTTGTCGTCCACATTTGCCGCTGCTGTTGATAGAGTTGGACGAGATTGCACCTTGGCGTGGTGTGACGGCTGGCGTGCCTCCATGACCCAGCGAGCTATACAGGTTGCCTCATTTCAAGCCGAAGATCCAATCATGTCTGGAAGGTCAATGGATAGAGGCCTGACGAAGTAGTCTCCTGGTCCTCCAGATTGAGCTTAATCGGAGGTGACGGCCCAGTCGATAAAACGAGTAGAAGAATAACTGACTCAAGCAGATGGAATTCCACTCAGCTATACCCCGCTGCCTTCCGGTCAGGTTCTTGTGAGAACCAAAGGCTTTGGTTGAAAACCCTAATCGTTCTTCTGCTTAGCGGCTGGACTCCATAGCAGCACCCGTTCATCAATCCCCATGAGTTACACGCCTACAACTAATTCCATACTGCATCGGTCGTCGCGCAGGATAATCAGGATCGCACTGCCCATTGCATCGAGCGTTGGTGGGGTGGGTAGTGATAAGTATGCTACTGCTCAGAGTTCCCTCTCTTTTATTCAACCTGTCTCTTCTGTCTCCAACCCAATCTGTTTGCCCCTTCTGCCTACCCATAGTATCTCCATTGATAACACGCCCGATACTCGCAACGGTTTATTGTCAAGTAATGTAGTAGGTGGTTTTCAGTCTGTTAACTCACATTTTCTCAAGCCTCTTCAGCCTCTGCATCTGGGTTCCTTCAATGTGCGCACTTTAATGCAGGCTGGCCAACAGGCGTGTTTGGCTCTGACAGCTGACTCACTTTCGATTGATGTCTGCTCCGTGAGTGAAACACGAATTCAGGATTCGAGTGGAGTAGAGTAATTCAGCTTACGTCTCGTCAAGATATTTTCTGCACTCTTCAGGAGACGAAGCAGCACAAGCTGTGGGTCAACGTGGAGTAGGAATAGTCTTGAGTGAGAAAGCTGAAGCAGCCCTTTTAGATTGGATCTCAGTCAACAGTCGCTTGTGTGCCGTAAGACTGCAGGGATCAGTTGGCGTCCGAAAGGATAGTAGTGTTAAGCGCAGTTTATTTGTTATCTCGGCATACACTCCAACAGACCGCAGCGCTGACATGGAGAAAGACGAATTTTGCGATAACCTCGTCACTCGTGATGGGAAGAGCAAACGCTCTGACCTTGTAGTGGTAGCAGGTGATTTTAATGCACATTTTGGAAAACTTAGTACATCGGAAACCTGTTTAGTTGGGCGATGCGCCTTGCCTGCACAGCGAACAGATAACGGGAAAAGACTTCTCCACTTCTGTGCAGACAATCATTTATTCCTATCTAGTACGAATTTCCGACACAGTTCGCGTCGCACAACGACATGGCGCTCTAGCTCGACAGGTACTTTAAGTCAAATTGACCATATCGCAGTTAGCTATCGTTGGCGCGGTTCTTTCCAGAACTGCAGATCATACTGGACCACGTACGTCGAATCGGATTATGCGTTAGTTTTAATGCGATTTTTGCTGCAGCTCGACGAACATCGACACACCACAAACCCGACTGGCCGTCTAACGTCTGTCTGATTCGGCTGTTTGCAATAGCTACGAACAAAAGCTATCTGGGGAACTAAGAACTGCGACGAGCAGTAGTGTCGACGACTATCGGCTTCAAATCAAGCAGGCGATACATTTGACAGCAGATTTCGCCTGTTGTCCTAGATTCAGCCTTCCTTTAAGACACTGGATCTGGCAATGGGCAGATTACGCGAACGACGTTGTGTGCCTGTTCGAGTCTCCGGATCATGCACAACGCGTATGTAGCTCGGTTTAGAATTTGCTTCGTACGTTCAAATTTCGAAATGCTGCTACAGGCCTGGACGACAATAGTGCCGAATTTAGTACTGTACGGAGAGGAACTAACTATTGTGAACCGTTTCTCTGATCTTGGCAGCTGCATGTCGAACGACGGCAGCTCGGCAGTGAAGGTAAGCACGCGTGTATCGTAGGCTCGATCAGCTTACGCTGGACTGAAGCACTTGTGGCGTCGGCCTGGTGTTTCATTGAAGTTGAAAGGCCATGCGTACTGTGCCGCAGTGCGCTCAGTTGTGTTGTATGGTTGCGAGACATGGAGTATGCGTGTGGGAGATGTTCGTCGGTTAGAGGTTTTCGACAACCGATGTTTACGTAGTATGGCTGGGATTGGATGGATTGACCGGGGGTGAGTAGTGTGGAGGTTAGGAATATAGTAGTAGGTGCCAATTCTGAGAATACCTTTTTCCAGCGTATGAAACTTGGTAAACTACGCTGGTTGGGTCACGTGTTACGTATGGCGAACATTCGTCTACCATAACGTGCCCTATTTTTCGTTCCTCTCAAGGAAGGGAAGAAGCCATGTGAAGGTCAATGGATGATGTGAGAACGTGGAATGAGAAAATGTACAGCGAACTTAGATGAAGTAGGTGTCTGACGTTTTGTTGGTTTGGGTCCGAAAGACTCGTCAACTAGGTGGCCGGAGACACTGAAGGATATGTCAGTGAATCGTGAACAGTGTCGATCGTGTTTTCATTTTCTATTGAATAAGAATGATTGAAAACACGTGCGTTTGTACAGTTAGATTGTATTCCGTGTGTTGGCTGTAGCGGGATGTTATCTTTTCCCACCTGTGTATGTCCACTCCCTGTTCCCTTTGGATATTCACCGTTTTCATATACGTATGTAACCTTGGGGAAAAGGCAGCTGTCAGTGAGGCTTGCCCTGCTGTTTAAAGCTGAACGATGATAATGGTGGCGCGTAAAACGTTTTTGTCTTTTTAGGGCATTACGTCACAGCTTTCGATTCTCTTGGAGAGGAGGTTACAGGTCACATCGGAAAGTCTCGATTGGTCTTCAATTCTCTAGGAAATCTTTGGCGCCCTCGTGGGTTTATTCTATCATTGAAGCACAGTATTTCTCAAGCTGTTACTTTTCTTGTTTGAATACGAATCCTGGTCTCTTTGCGAAGACGATATCTAATGGTCATCAAATTTCGAAAATTCGTGTTCACGCAGGGTTGGTCATTTGCCATAGCAGTATCATGTTAGCAGCGATTTGGTAAGATGCCGAATGTTGGAACCGACGTGCCCTCATTTCACGTTACCGACTGGATTAGTTTGATCATGTGACGGGGATGCCAACGCAACACCTACCGCATTCTGCACTATTCACGCTCATTGGAGCTAATTTAAAGGAATGCCGAACTGGACAACCAATGCCATGATGTTGAATGCCCTGCAGGTGGATTGGTGGTATTGAGAGATCTTTACGTCTTCTTGGTTGGACTCGCAAAGACGACAAGCACAGGCGGTTAGAAATGTTATATATAATGTCGCGGAGCCGAACCCAGAGGTTTTGCCTGCTGTGGTTTACCGCGATTCGCTCCTTACAATACTGAAGGGAAACTCAAATATGGCGTGTGAAAATAGTCTTATATATAATATATATATATATATAAAGCATCGCATGTGCCTAATCGTTCGTTTGAGCTCACGTGGTACGGAAGTGAAGGTTATCTAGCGTATAGTCGAAATGAAGCGATCAGTGCACTCAAGTCACGGTATTGCCCACCACTGTGTGCTTTGATTTTTAAAGCAAATGACTAGCGGCTAGATCGATTGGCCCAAAGGTGCACCTGATCATCAGCAGCATCGAAGATTTGAGAGGCCGCTCGATAATGAAACTAAGACTGGCAAACACTGATTCTCTATGCTGCTGAGCAGTTTCGATCGATAATATATCAACCTTCATCCGTACACTGTTCCATCGATTCGACCAGATAGATTTCCACCAAGGAGGCACATTCCTAAGTCACCGTTGATTGGTCCTCATCGAACGTTGCTCCTGGGATGATTGGGTGATGTAGTTAGTTTTATGAAGTTGAATCAGTCAATCAGTATTCTCATTGTTCACACATGGAAGTGAATCAGAGGCGGCAAAACTATCCTCTTGTGAGAATAAGTACTGCCTCAAAAGATAAATGGGTCCATATGCCACAAGTTACCGTCAGACGGTTGATGCCATGAATCGGCCGATGAATTCAGTGAAATCATTGTAAGAGATGGCTCAACCGTAAAGTGCATAGGGGAAGTTTAGAAATGATGGCACTAACCCATTCGTCACAGGATATTGTGACTTCAGTAATTGTCTTTACTAATGAACAAGTTTTTGGTTGCCTTTCGTCTTTTGTCGAATGACGTACGTGCCGGGACCACTGCGGTCCATAATGTTTGTAGAAATAGTATGTCTCAAAAGGTGAGTCCAGCGTCTCCCGATGAGTTGGTTTGACTCGCATCACATACCATCACTGACTAGTATTTCTCACCGTCTGTTGCTCAGCTCCTTACTCTGATTTTATACCGCCGTAGAGGACGAAAGTAAAGGTCCTGTTCTTCGAAATCCATTTTCCTCCGTAGCAGATAGTAATTCGAGGGTTAGTGGATGAACGAAAGGAAAAACAAAAATATAAAATCTTAAGGTTATGTAGCAATACTAACTTCGCGCAGTGATTGAAAGCGAGGTCGGGACGTGTAGTCATCCTGTTTATTGTCAGGCTTCGTTGGTCAACGGGAAGGCCTTTGTGCTCTACGCTCGCGTACCAGCGCGAATTAATGTTTCCAGTTTACTGCTAAAGCAGTAGCACTGATTAAGGAAGAGGTTATGGTAGCATTTATCTAGTTGGCTTCTTCTCGGGTCGCCTATTTTCAAATGGACGTTTTCAGGCTCCAATACGACGTGAGTAGCGATTTGCTTTCGGAGTGAACTGTGCCACGTTTTTGTATCATGACTGCCAGTCTAATAGAGTCCATTCAGTCTATTCAGCAGCCGCTGTTACCATTCTTTCGGTTAGTTCTGAGTAATCAATAGCTGGGTTTCTCTCATTTACTTTTTAATAAGGGGTATCAATTGACCGGTGAAGGCCAACTTGGTTAGGTGTCTGCCCCATTACTTACGCTGATCACGCGGCTAGCAGATGGTAATTCGCTGTCTTCCTTCTCGTTATCACTATTGAGACCTTAAATAATTTAGTGCCACTCAAGTTATCACCTTCACCGTTCAGCGTTAAATGGCAAGGCTGGCCCCGCTGATCGCTGATTTTCTCATCCAGTTACACGTTGCTGTAGGAAGAATGAATATGCATAGTGTACAGGGGGTTGACCCACGTAGGCGGGAGAAGAGAATGCTGCGGTAACCAACACACAGAGTACAGCCCAGCTGCACAGGCACATGTTTTTTCACTCATTCTGATTCGACAGAACTTACCATGACGACCGCCATTGCTTGCGGTTCGGTGTCATGTCATATTATCTTCAGCCCGCCGGTTGACGAACCTTTCGGACTCCACTTACGAGGATGTGAGACTCCTACCTTACCTAGGTTTGTTGTGTTTTCCTATTCCACACTGTCACGCCATCTGCGGCTTCTGCCATTCCGTGTGAGGAATGGAAAATAAAGCACGGTATGGTAGGCGAGTGTTCGCTAGACTCAACGCGTGACCCAATCAATGAATCCTACCAAGTTGGATCTGCTTTGATACAGCTCTTCACGCCTAAAGCGTGATGCATAGGGTTTTGTTGTTGCTTGTTCATCTCCTTTCCGAGTCCCGACTACGATTGCCGGTCCCTGTCCTGTACAGTATAGTGGATCGTAACAAGTATGTCTGCCTCTGATACACAGCTGAGTGAAGAAGCCGGAAGTTCGAGTACTGTGGACTTAATCGATCGTCATTCAGTAAGGAATGAGTAATGCTTTATCTTTTTGCGTGAAAATGACCACATTTTTTCAGGTTTTGCATCATCTAGATTGATTATCGCATTCTTCTTTGTGATTATATATATATATATATATATATATATATATATATATATATATATATATATACAAAATCAGTCCAAATGTTTCCTTTGTACTCCATTTGACCTCATCTTTCCTTCCCTTTTTCACCAATCACACAGGCTGATAACCGCTTCAACTTACCTGTTGATTTCACCTTCTACCGTGTGCGAGCCAAACCGCTCCCCATACCAACCGACCTTCGTTGCGCCCTCCCAACGTCACCGTGAACTGTGCAAGCACCGACCATCCATCTGATCGACACGTGATCTCCTGCTCCTCTAACTTTTGCCTCTAACGTTGCTCCACACATCCTGTTCATAATCGGCATAATGATTATCATTAATAACACCAATGTTTTCATCTTGATGGATGAGATTTGCTGCTCTCTCGACGCACGGATTCCTATTCGGTTCTCACCATCTCGTCATTAAACATTGTCTATCTCTCTGACCTTCATGTCAGTGGAGAACCAAGAATAATATTGAAACACACAACTTTAGGGTGACAGTTTAATCGTACATATTGAATCATTATTTGCACAAAATTTGGATTTGTGGACGTTCTGCGCTCTACCATAACCGCCTTTCATAACTCCTGTTCGTCTTCATCCAAATTACCTAACCGTAGGGAGAAGCCACATCAGAAAATCAACCCAATACTCCCATTTCCGGTTCCGCTTCTGTTTGCTTACGTAAGTGCGACCTCGCCGCCAAAATCTATCATTTTGGTGTCAGTAAGGCTCACCTATCTCTGTTTTCGTCTCCTTGGAGCGCGTGCCTCTTCGTTTATTTCCTTTTCGTCATGATTGCCAACCCTGGTCCTCCTTGGCTGATCTCATCGGTAGCAGAGAAAATGTTGCTTTCATTCTTAATAACCGAGGAGTGGCCAGCTCTGTCCAAACGACAGTGCTCCTCATAGAATTGTTCGAGAAAAAGCGCCTCGGTCTTTCTTCATTCTAGCGGACGTTTTTTTACCATTTCTCTGGCTTTTCTCACATGGGTAAATGGGTCGATGGATTGCCAGGCAGACGGATACTTTTGTATATTTGATTCCTGTTTTTGTGTTGGAATGCACATTGTCCGTCTGTGCCTGTTTGTTTTTTTTTTCCCGGTATTTCGCCTAACCTATTTTCAAACCCGGCTTGAACCCCTCTCCGCGAGTCTAGTGACTGTTGGTCGGGGAGGGATGTCGATGATGTTGTTCCATTTCCAGTTCAGTTAGCTGCTGTCGTACTAGGATCTCGATATCCGGACTTATCCTCTTCGCAAAACACCATCTCATTGGTCCGCAATTTTAAATTGAGAATGTTATTTCAGTCGTTTATTGTTGTGTCGTTTCCACAAAATCCTCTCTGTCTATTTCCACACACGCCCCTTTTGTTGTTCGGGCGTCGAACGGGTTTGTTTCTTTATGTGGTACTTCTAACGATCATCCTTTTTTCTCTAAACAGCAAAACAGTATCATTCACACTTGTAAACTGATACGACCATTTTCATTCTTCATTTAGACTAATCTCGCCTTCAACTTTTCGCATGCACCTGTCTTATTTCCCCAAACCAACTTGGAAATGTATTAAGGATATCCTTTTTTTTAAATGCAGACCAGAGCTGTATTAATTCAGATGAAATTAACTTTGATCATGCTGTTCGTATGGGTCGGTTCTGAAGTCAGCTAAGTGTGTCAATCATTAAGTTTACGCGCGCACCACCGTTACCACAACGTCGATATCATTGCATGACTTCTATTGCTCATATTTTATCTCTCATCTCATCTCACCAAGATGTATCGGAAGTGTGCCCGAAATGCATATTGTTCTGTCCAACAGAGCAAATTTATTGATATTCCGTTCTCTTTATTTTGCCTTCATCTGATATCAATTCTATTTCCCTTCCCCCTCTTTTTTCATTGCGCTCGCAAACATATATCTTCAAAACGGAAACAAGTATGCAGACTTTCGCTAATTTCCTTTTGCTTTTCGTCCTGTCCCTATTTCAAATTATAGTCTGTATTGACTCATTCGCTCGCGTAACCAACTCGGCATACTCATTGCATTACATTTTCTGTCACAACGCTCATAGGTCGCATAAGTGAGCGTCGGCATTCCACAATAGTTGTTACGGCCTACCGTCCAGTATTGGGTTCCTCGTGGGGAACTGATAATTCTTTTATTCTAAATAACGAGATATCCTAAGCCTGTCTGCTAATAAGCAACTACCTTAACGAAAACTAATGTACAAACTTCAGTTGTAGGCAACCCGGACCAAATATCCAACAGTGATAAGTCAGACAAGCGACAGTCGATGACATCTCTCAAAAGGCTCAATCGTCCAGTGAGTTGCGCAAGATAAAATGGAGCCAGTTACAAATGAAAGGTCGCTACGAGGGTTATAGCGAATCTTTGTTTGGGCGTTAATGCGGCAGATAGGGATTGGTTTACAGAGACAAACTAGTGTAAATGAGATGACGGTTCCTATTGATGGGACGGCAGGTCGTGGGTATGGGAGACCTCAAATTTCAAAATCAATCGGAAGACAAAGGCATCTAGGTTCGCACGAGAAATTGGAATGGATTTATATGAAGGTCACAAACAAAGGCTACTTGGAGAACAATGACATACATGAGAATCTAATGATTAGCAAAGATCAATTGTCTGGGCTAGCTCAAAGAACCGATGAACCGAGAGGTCTGAACTTTTATGCATGACGGATCACGTGCAACGAACGGAATAATGTCTGGTTCAGGGAGTAGCCCTGAGTGCAACGTGTAAATAGTGTTTATGACTGATCGGGAGGAGTGAATTTCTAAAAAGTGCCAACCTTCGTAACAATAGTTCAAGTTCCATCGTTTCGCGTTATTTGTTATATTTGTACATCTATCTTCACAGATCCGGGCCTCTATTTTGGCTATAGATGAAATCGTTGTGTTCAACGTGGTTGATTTCCGACACATTTATTGCGGTAGGCGAATGTGTGTGCGACGTGTGGCAAAACACTATTATGCGAATGTACAAATTTTCTATTTCCGATCGGCCATTTTATGCTACATTGGACCCTGCCACAGAAGTGGCTTTTCCGACAGAAAAATTTCTGCGCTTATTGTCTACATGTAGTCGTCGAGAGAAACAAACGTGTGTATCAGGACCAAATGATGTAAGGAGTGTATCGAACAATCGATGCACCATGTATTAGTTTTAATTGTGAATGATATAATGTTAATAACAGCGTTGTTGGTAGATGTAATGCGCCAACGTTTCGACTACCGTGGGTAGTCTTTCTCAAGGCAAGTTTTACAATCAAAGCATTTGAGTGTGTGCCCTGAAAAGCCGGCAGGCAGGCAAGTCTTATTGGACCCGAGCGAGCGGTCTCGTCGCTGTGTATGCATGTGCATCGGAACTGTCGCGTAAACGTTTCGTGTTAGGCTGAACCGTGCTTGTCTACGTCGGCTAGAAAACCGTCCCATTCAGTGAACATCGACCAGCAGTTGTTTTTCTCAGAACAAAATCAGAAGCATTGGAGCCAGAGAGTTTTTTTCGGCCGTCTGAGATTAGCAGCAAATTTACGTCACCGAGTGTTAAAAAGTAATCGGACGGTCTCCCCGCAATTCAGCATATTTGATTTCATCATTAAACTTGTTCGGTAAGCATGTTGAGGTTAGAACTGTTTACTTCACTGTGCCTACGTGATTGACAGGATAGGCCGATTTTATTAACACCTATGATCACCCCTGTCCAGACTCAGGGGTTAACAGTAAGGTCCTTGAAGGTGTCGATCCAATTCAATTTCCAAAAACAAGTGCCGTACATAGTGTGAAGGCCAGAGTGATTTGTTTTTGAAAACGGAATCTAACCAGGTTTTTAGATATTCTCCTCTTCAACGACGCCGGAATTGCATGGAATATGCTTCCAGGACTATTCTGGTTAGGGCTTAGTCGGGTTCATGGAGAATGTGCCCAACTTATTGTAGCCGGCGGTGTATACTCGCCGAATAACGAGTGATCTAACGGCCATTCCTGATCGTTTCGTTAGAGATTCTGTTGAGCCAGCTCACTTTAAATTAAACAAAGCTTCAGTGCTCAGTCCAATGTCCTCGGCTTTTAACGGCCATAACGATGGAAGTGCTGCATTAGAAACCCTGGTCTGGTTCCGTCTCCAGAGCGTGGTGCAGAGTGGTAGAAAACGCTGCTCGAGTAGAGTTAGTGCCTCATTTGACATCGATCGTGACTTGTCCGTTCGGCGGGATGGTGGGACCGACGGACTTACAGTCGGAGACAACATTTGTTGCGTGGCCAGCTAGTTAAAACAAACGAACTAATAGTGTACCATGGTAACTGTGAGATAAAAATATAAAATGGATGGTGAACGGAAAATGCGACTGGATTTGGAGGGATTTTATATGTAATTCAGTGGTGATCGCATACACGAGCATCATTATACGACCGAATTGAAGCAAGGGTTAACTCGGGCGAAAAAGCGAACCATCAAACCGAAATGGGGCTCTGTGTTGCATGCGCTCTAAGTGTTGGAAACTCTAATGCTATTAGGAAAAAAATACGACTCTAAAATAAATTACTTGAGTTCATGTCAAGCGCGAAGGATTTCTCACGCACAGGCGAACAGGTAAATTTTCGTGATAATTAACTCGTGTGGATTTTCATCTTGGGATCACAGACTGTTTGTGTTGCAGTGGCATCGACGCAAACCGTCCGTTGTGAGATGTTCCAAAAGGAGGAGCGTAAATGTCTGGCGTAATGTTAATAACAGCGTTGTTGGTAGATGTAATGCACAATTAAAAACCAATACATGGCGCATGGATTTTTCGATACATCCCTCACATCATTTGGTCCTAAATGTCTGGCGCATCATAAAACCGAAATGGCCGCAATTCAACGGAGCTACCCACGTATGCAAGCTTGCGGGCGCAACTTTGGCGTGGCGCCCTGATGTGTGAACACCCATTGTCTAGAACAAAGTTACAAATGATCTTGTTCTATAGGATATATGACTGATATCATTTTATTCAGAAACTCGTGAACCTGCTCGTGGTCCGCTTCTTTTTGGAATAATTACTGTCAATAGACCTGATGCGATTGAAACAGCACGTGAACCTGTGAGGGAGGCCGATCTTTCATGTCCCAGCTGATTTCGGACACGTTCGATGGAATCGTATGGCCACCGTGACAATCTGGGACAGACTGCACAGGCGCAGCAGATTCAACAAGAGTTTTGTTAATTATCTGTGAGCATTACTTTATGAATTGATTAGCAAATTATCTGTGCAACGCAATGCACTGCGCCGTACCTCATTCGAGGTTGAGTAACTTTTGGAAGGTAAAAGCGATTGCTTATTATTTAATTTTCCCTAAATCTTTGATACCTTGATGAGTTCTAAGATGGAAGTACATGATATTCACTCCTAACGTCCTCTGTATTTGTGTTTGGCAATTTAATTGCCACTTTCAAAGAGGCTTTGAAGACGCTCAAATCTAATATCTTCTTAGAATCGAAGTTCAGATGAAACCACAGGCAAACCATGCGTCGCCAGTTTAGTAAATCCGATATTCTAAAATCTGAATGGATGAATCTTCTTATGTAGTTCTTACGTAGTTCATTATGACGATTGTGCTTATGCACAATCCCCTTGACGTCGAACTGCACAAATACGTACTTCAAATTCCGAGTTCAATCCCTGTGATGACTCGTAGTTCATCCGTACGTGATCGATTTGTTCTTATCCATTCGGTGGTCTTCACGGGATCCTGTTGTACCGATATTTGCTTGTCGATAAAAGGCCATTTGTAAATGATTGTGGAAATGGCATATGGTTATCTCTTTATCGCCTTTTATTGACAACAGTTTGTTGAGGTAAAAGATTATCCTATCTTTTGTCCACAAGCGGCCTGAGTAGATACAGTCATAGCGTCGTTCATCGAGAGTTTCGTAAGTATCGGACATTCTCACAACAAAACTTTCCTGTGATGTGTACTCAATCACTCGGACAATCAGTCCTAAACTGCTATACTGGAATGTGAAACTGTTAATACCGAACGGACAGTGAACTACGTGCAGCACATCTGGCAATCACGATCAGATAGCAAGTCGGCATTTCCGAACAAGGTTCATCCAACTTACTTCTCAATCAGAATTTACGAATGACTCCCAGAAGTGTGCACAAATTTTCCACTTTAGTTATCTACTTTTTTGGTTGAAGTGGTGTCTTTAGGGTCAAAAATGTGCTATCAACAAATTAAGATCAATGAGATCGAAATAGAAAATCTTTCCTCGTGCGAAAGATGCAGTTGAATTCTGAAGGCGTGACAGTTCAGAGCACTCCGTGAGTTTATGACGAGCTGTTATCGACATTATCGGTTGTAGAATAGATCCCACACCTTGCAAATCGCAACGTTTTCCATGGTTTTACAGCCGAGCGCCGAATTCCCGATCCTGTAATTTCAGGGTAGGCATCTCAGCAGTTTAACAACTAGGTTTCGGTTTGCCACGTGACTCGCCTCTGGAGCGCTTGCGTTTAAAATATTATGTTACGAAAACTACTGTTGAACGCTCATTTGTCAATGCCAACGGGGCACTTTGATTAGATCCAATAAGGGCTGTAGGTTGACGGTGGCCAAGCGGATAAGGTTACGGCGTCTGGATGTTAAGGTCGCGGGTTCGAATCCCGTCACCACCCGTGAAACTTCCCACTTGGCAGCCCTCTGTTAGCCGCGGCCCACTTCCTGGAAAATGATGTACATTGTGATTTGATTAATAAAGTGAGCAAAAATATAAGATAAAATTGATGTGGCTCTGCTATGAAGTTAGCACAATACTAGTTTACCAAGAATTGGATCAGAAAATAACAAACGACGGGATTAACGGTACAACGAAAGCATTCGAATTTATTTGCTTTACATTGACCCATTTTATTAAAAAAACACCTAGGTTCTAAAGACTCAGCTGCACAACGACTGCATGGATTAAAACGGAACGCGGCGACATAAAATCGGTTTCATATATCCATACTCCTGGAAATACAACGTGAAATACGGTCACCGACACAATGGTTCACATCTGTATCTAAAGGTGAATCTGTGTACAGTCGATCAGTGCGAAAACCTCTTAATTCGAGCACACTGAACGATGAGTCTGTATCGCATCGCTACTTCTAAACCATGGCCGCCGACTTGGGCTCCAATCAGTACGTTCAACGCGGTTTCCCGGAGAGCCAAATGCTCACGATCCAGGCAAAAACTGAAGATGCTATGTACGCACAAATCTAGGTCACGTGGGCCTCAGAAACGACGGGCATCTTCGATTTCGATTACTGTACTGGACGCTCAGAAATGAGTCTCTTCGAAGGCCGTTTTCAATGAGATACGCAGATCGTTGATACGTCGTCAGCTGACCAGGAGCCTAAGAAAAGACCGCGGACAATGGTGGTCAGGGGAATGTGAAAGAACGGTTTTCCCATCGCAGTCCGTACCGACTGATTGATAGTACTAGTCCAGAAAAACCGGGTTCAGACGAAGTGATCAGGGCGTGCGAAGGTCCGCTGATCCTCTCTGAGGAGCGCTGTGCGAATTAGTTTGGTTAGCCTACTTTCGTATTGAACTATCCATTTGTGCCTGTGGGTGAATACCGATCCTCCATCAGCAATGGAAATTATCCGAGATGAGAAACCACTATTCTCAACACGTGCAATTCGCCGTACCATGCTGTGGCAAAATGGTTAGCTAGGTTACTGGAACCCTTTAGACAGAAGGTAGCAAAACATAGTCTCAAAGACACATTTGAGCTTATCGATTCCGTGAAAGAACTAAGTATGATGGGACGAAGAATGCGGTGCCTATTCTAGGATCACACCATAAATTAGTTAAAAGATTACCAGAAAAGCAAATCATAAAACGTTCGCGAATCTGTCGCGATTACTGTACTAGCATAATTCCTACCAAACTTGTTCCAAACGAAAAGCGCTGCTCGAAAAAGGTATTTTGCAAAACCAATCTAGTTTATTTTCGTCATCGGAAAAGTAATGGACACTGCGTTAGGTTTTAAGGATAAAAGAGTCGAACTAGTAAGTGGTGAAAAGCATCGCCATCAATATTACGCCGACGATCTTTTGTTTGTCGGAATAAACGGAGCATAAGTAACGTGAACCAGACTCGCAGACTGTAGCTACACTGAGCATTTTCAAGTTGAAAAAAACATCATCGTTCAGCGTCAAACAGAAAGGCAAGCCTCACTGACAGCTGCCCTTTCCCCAAGGTTACATACGTATATGAAAACGATGAATATCCAAAGGGAACAGGGAGTGGACATACACAGGTGGGAAAAGATAACATCCCGCTACAGCCAACACACGGAATACAATCTAACTGTACAAACGCACGTGTTTTCAATCATTCTTATTCAATAGAAAATGAAAACACGATCGACACTGTTCACGATTCACTGACATATCCTTCAGTGTCTCCGGCCACCTAGTTGACGAGTCTTTCGGACCCAAACCAACAAAACGTCAGACACCTACTTCATCTAAGTTCGCTGTACATTTTCTCATTCCACGTTCTCACATCATCCATTGACCTTCACATGGCTTCTTCCCTTCCTTGAGAGGAACGAAAAATAGGGCACGTTATGGTAGACGAATGTTCGCCATACGTAACACGTGACCCAACCAGCGTAGTTTACCAAGTTTCATACGCTGGAAAAAGGTATTCTCAGAATTGGCACCTACTACTATATTCCTAACCTCCACACTACTCATCCCCGGTCAATCCATCCAATCCCAGCCATACTACGTAAACATCGGTTGTCGAAAACCTCTAACCGACGAAAATCTCCCACACGCATACTCCATGTCTCGCAACCATACAACACAACTGAGCGCACTGCGGCACAGTACGCATGGCCTTTCAACTTCAGTGAAACACCAGGCCGACGTCACAAGTGCTTCAGTCCAGCGTAAGCTGATCGAGCCTACGATACACGCGTGCTTACCTTCACTGCCGAGCTGCCGTCGTTCGACGTGCAGCTGCCAAGATCAGAGAAACGGTTCACAATAGTTAGTTCCTCTCCGTACAGTACTAAATTCGGCACTATTGTCGTCCAGTCCTGTAACGGCACGGTTTTCGACCGTTCCGGTTACTTCGGCATCTGTGTGACGCAGGATGGTAGCACGGCAGTGTATCAACGGTTCAAGCGGCCTGATTTGGTTTGGAGCACTTGTGGCGCAGACTTGATATTTCACTAAAGTTGAAAGGTCGTGTGTACTCTGCCGCAATCTACACGTTCTGATATATGAGCGCGAGACATGGAAAATTTTCGCCATTTAGAGGTTTTCGATCACTGACGCCTGCGTAGTGTAGCTAGGACTGGATGAGTGACCGCTTGAGTGATGTGCAGGTTAGAAATCAAGTACTGGGAACCGGTCCGAAAATATTCCATCAAAACCTACAAAGCTTTGTAGGCTTCGCTGGTTGGGCCACGTGTTGCGTATAGGGAGCACTCGTCTACCATACGGTGGATTATTTTTCGTTCCTTCGACGGAGCGGAAGAAGCCATGTGGAGGTGAACAGATGAAGTGGCAAGTTGGGATGATAAAATGTACAGCGAACCCAGGTGAGCTGGATGTCTTGCGTCTCCGTGGTTTGGGTCCAAAGGATTTGTTAATCGGATTGCTGGAGACGTTGAGGGAAATGGCTGTGAACTGTGAATATTGGTAACAATTTTGTCGTCTTATATAGAATCAAAATGATTAAGAACTGCGTCTGTACAATTAGAGTGCCTGTATTCCGTGTGTTGGATACAGTAGTGGGACGATTTACGGCTTGAGAGGCGTTCCGGTTAGTGTTAATATATGGTCAATTCCAGAAAGATTTCGTGGAAAATGATCGTCTCCCGTGCAATTCTCCAAGGATTGGATGTGATAGTAACTGAAATAAATGTGCGACCACCTGGTAAACAGAAGGCTATCTGATGTTTTTGCCGAAAAAATCTGCGAACACCTCAGTATTTCCTGAAAAGACAGCAGAGAACATGAAGAAAGTGGTTTTGTTTTGTTTACTTCAAGAATAACCAATCCTCCTGCAAAAATGAAGATGAACATATGCCATTTTTCCTTTCCGGTGTGAATATTATGGCAACGCATAGCCCTAACTCAACCATTATTTTCCAAATGTTCGGGCCATCAGACAACGCGACCATAGGGCTGGATACTCCGGCATTCTTTTCCTGCTTACGTAGGTCGACTACTTGCTTAGCCTGCATATTCATTCTCTCTATAGCGACATATAACTGGGTGAGAAAGATAGCAGTCAGTTGAGATTACCTCACTGTTAGACGCTGAATGATAATGAGACGAACGCACGTCGTGATCCGAAAGCACAACTACAGTCGCAACACTCGTCTCTAGTCACAGTCGTTATCCGACTGCCGACGTGAGCATGCACGACTGGTCCCTATAAATGCGGCGTCACGACAAATATCCAGAATAATCATTGCAATCCTGAGAGACCAGGTGGTCTTTGAATTCCATCATCGTTGAAACGTCTCATACATCTTAAGGATAGGTAACGCACAAACTACGCGATTAGATGCACAAGATTTGTTAGAGGGCTGAGATTTGAGCGGAAGGCAAGACGATAACCGGTCAGCTTCAACATAAACTTGTTTTTCCGTAATGATTACCTGTTAAATTTCGCCTTGTTCGGAAACGCACGAGACAACGATGAAACTGCGACGGTTAATCACTGTTCTGACTTCACGTCTTCCAGTACCCTAATCTTAGCTCTAGATCGGTATCGTCTGTCCCTACTAGCTCAAGTGAGAACAACCAAGGGCAACCGGTGCAAAATGTTCATTTGTTAAGTCAAATCACCATATATTTATAGATTACTTTGCTTGCACATTTGCGCCTGTTCTATTGCCACTGTTTCATCAGTTAGCTGAGTCGCACTTTGATTGGCCCGTCTTTGCTAGTGGAGTTCATTCGAGTCAGTTCGTGTCGTTTTCTTGCCGAATCCGGACCACTCATCCTGACTGGTTGGTCCCATTCACGATGTTGGCTGGCGGATAGTAGCCAATGCGATAATGCGGTCTCAATCTGGTCTTGCGTACTGCACTCGATCGCCGTCTGGCAAGATCGGGTTACATCCACGCCTGTGTGTGGATCGCGATTTGTCTGGCACGGATAACTAATGGGACAACTTCATTAGACGAGCGCAATGCCGATCAGATTACCGTTCCCCCACAGAAACGATCTACCATGCAACAACGAACTGGGCTTGACTATTCATATGCGAAAATTGGACTACGGGTGTCCAGCGAGTACCAATAACAGCCGCCGGCATGCTCCAGAAGTTTGCCACGACGGCCTCCAGCTGAATTCATTTTAGAAAGGTTGCAAATTCAAAATAACTAAGTCCCACTTAAACAACAATTGATTAACCTCCTAATATAAACACGAAATCCAACTGAGCAACGAGGTTGGATTCTCAGTAGATAATTTTACCACTCCGTAATCCCCGGATAGATTATAGTGGAATGCGGTGCCGTTGGTGTTTGGTGCTGATTATTTCGACAACGACGAATATTCGAAGATGTCTAGGTGTGAAGCTTATAGTTGAGCTCAAATCATGGCGAGTACTGCGAGTGCTGAAACGCACTTTGTAGTTGCACAGCCTTATGGACGCTACAAGTAGAAGAAATTCGTTCCATAAATGTCCGCTTCGTAACTAGCGTGAGATGACTAACACCTGTTCGTTTCAAAAATCGTTCCGATCCTCAAATTTACCGAAAAACTATGCTCATAATTTTAGAAGAGGCTGACTCATGCAATTTTCTCTTCACATAGATCCATTTGTGATTCCCTGTAAAAGACCGACCAGCACATGCATCGGAAGGCAGCCTTATCACAATAATCGTTGAATATTCTCTGAACGCGATTCGTAGGTACTTTAGTTGACTTATTCATCTGCATAATTATTTCACTGGTCCCATAAAGTTCTGCCATCCGTTTATCTTTTCTTCGATTCGCATCTGAGCATTCAGTACTGTAAAGTGGCAACCAAAACCAGACCATAACAGCGCGCCATTGTTACCAGACGTCAAAATTGAAAATGAATTGATCACTTCTCGAGAGGAGAGCATAAATACTCAGTGGATTACTCGGCGAAAAACAATCCGTTTGATTGTGAACCACGGAACAATCATTTGAAAGAAATAAGAGTAGCAATCTATGATCCCTAAAGCCTAGTGGTTACTCAACAACCAACCATGATAATTAGTAAGGATTCTAAACTTCCCAAGACACAGGCCGTGGATTCCACTTCGAAGGCTGAGTATGCTTTGCGCGCACACAATAGCTTTTGGGGAATCGTATGATATCACTATCACCCACTAGCCCCAGGAAGCAAGGCGTGTCAATGACTTCATCGCGTTCATTACCAAATTATGAGAACACA
The DNA here is from genome assembly GCA_008360955.1 of Fasciolopsis buskii. Lineage (NCBI taxonomy): Eukaryota > Metazoa > Platyhelminthes > Trematoda > Plagiorchiida > Fasciolidae > Fasciolopsis > Fasciolopsis buskii. The sequence goes on along the minus strand of LUCM01008897.1, from coordinate 44,587 downwards.
AATAAGAGGCCGCAATAAACAAAGCGGTTTAGTGGGATTTATTCATATCGCAATAACCCCTCGGGCATGAATAAAACTTACTGTAGACAAGTTTGTCTATCATTGTTATCTATAGGTACTCAACGTAGTTCTCCTGAAACTAGTAATATGTTTGCATTTTAGTTTTGTATATAATTCCAGAAATTTGTCCACGATCCGGGACAGGGCTATGAGAGATGTAGAATCGACAGAAATGAATTTGCACATGCATGTTTGCAAACAGACACGGGAAGCACAATATGATTTGTCAAAGCATTGGGTCGATCGGCAGTTTACCTTACTCAGCATTTACCTGTGTCAGCGGTGCACCAGCTAGTGAACGCTAAAATGGTGAGCTGATCGGAGATCGTGTAACGAAAATCGATCAGAGATTCCAAACATCTACCTCGTTTTATTTGCTGTTATCAAATATTAAATAAGCCTGCTTAGTGAAATTAGGCATGTTGTTAGCATTTAGCCAACAGTTAAAATATTACCTGCTCCCTATATTGGAACAGTCAAAATTAGAAGGGGTTTCTGTAGAACGCTGGAGGAGTCCGGCCGACAGATACTCTGGGGCTGCTCCCACCGTACAAAGGGTTCTTCGGGGAACCCAACCGGACCCTTTGATTCAAAAGTCTCATCCGCAAAGAAGTGAGGTGTTAACCCAGCACATTAATTCGGAGGTGCATGCTTATCTATGGAACCACATCCCCAAATACTCATGTATTCGGAATCAAAACAACGATCAATAATCGAGGGAATCAAACCATTCAAGTCAAGCGTCATCCTCTCAGAGTTAAACGTCAACCAGCAAAACAAACGCATAGTTGTGGAGCCAAGGTCGTCGAAGCGTCAAAGGTTGGGGCTAATGCCACGCCTATAAATACAAGACAAACTGCGAACATGTATCAACGATGTCAGTTCGACTGATGATGAAACGTACGCGATCTAAATGTCAAGCTCAACGATCAGAACCTCACAAAAACCAACAATAAAGATTTTCGAAACTAGAAACCTTACCCCGATTTCGTTGATCAACAGACGACTGATATACACGCCACGTGAATCACCTACGAGTGGCCCACGAATCCAATTCCGTTGTGATAGATGGATTCCACACTGATATTACTAAAATTTGATGATAAGGGACCAGTTGAATCCCCTTGCTAAATTTAACAGCAGCATCTTCAACAAATGGATTCACGGGTGTTTAGACTGCTCTTGACCTAGATCACATAGCTGTTATGTTTAGTAGTGCATGTCTCGTGGCACAACCGTATCCTATTCGATCTTGTGTAACCCAACAGTATTCAGAGAGTTTGTCGTGATTACTGCCTGTGAAGGTTTTCTAAATTCCTATGAAACCGATGTCAGTTGTGGGTGCCAAGTACGTTTCCAAACTTGTCATTTTGACTTTATAGAAAACCCATGCAACCGGTTGCGAAAGCTTTCAACGAAATAGACTTCACGCATTTCTGACTATTGCGCCCACGCCGTTGAGTACGGTACGATCCACGTTCACAGTCTTGCAAAGTTTGGCTGTGGAACAATCCTGGTGTGTCATGTCTAAATACATGTCAGGAAATGTGTTGGGATGGTACCGAAATCTAGACAGCGTCGCGCAAAATATGGACAAATTGATGTGACTGTCTAGACAAAGCCGAATGACAGCCAGGATCTAACAGGTGTGGACCAGACAGAAAGACTGAAATGGCTGTACTCAAATGAAATTTAAAATGGTAAAATATTCGTTTTTTTTACAACAAAGTAACTGCAAATCTATTTCAGCAGTGGTTCGAACCCATCCGTAATTTTCTTCCGGTCAATGCACACACCGAGCTATCTATGCATTAGGTCCTGGGCGGGTAAAACTGATTACCAAATGGTTTGAACTAAACAGGTATCGGTCCACCAGCATGTAATTTTAAGACAGAAAATAAGGTAGGGGCTGCAGGGTTGAGAGAAGGACAGTGTAAACGGGGAGGAACAAATGACGGATAGACAGATATCACATGAGAAAAAGTAAGCACAAAAGATAGATCTCCAAATGAGAACAACACAAAAACAGTGGCCGCACGATCACCACTAGGATCCAAGGTGTACCTGCTCTTGAGGATTACATGCTCCCAGATCAAAAGAGAATCATAATTGCACACGCACACAAATGTATTCCATTGGATAATGTTTCATCCTGTCATTTTCATTGTTAAACGGAAGTGAGTACTAATCCCATCGCAATTGATATTGTGGTTAATTTGTTTATGACCAACGTTTGTGTGTGAACGTATTCGTAAGTACGCCTCTGAAGGATGTTTCATGTTAACGTGTGAAAATTGGTTTGATGGGGCAGTATCGCAAGTTATGGTTGGTTGAGACGATTCAACCGTTCGACTAATTCATCCTCATCATTTGTGTCCTCGGTTTCCAGACCGTGTTTTCCCTCAGTCACATTGATGGCGCCAGAGAAGTCAGGCAATGCGGTTATCTGTACGTCACAAGAACCATGGGCTCGAACTGTCAGGATCAAAAAACGAAACCGCACAGAGTGTGAAAATAGGTGATGATACAGAAAACGATCCAAAACTCTAGAGGAGGAGAGGACTGGATATGTTAGATAACGACCTGCTGCACTGTTCACACTTTCCGACCAATGGTCGAAACCTAGTAAGGGAAGATCAATAGAAGTAATCAACAATAACTGGACCACTATACTAGAGGTTTCTTCATTATGGTACTCTCCATAGATCGTAGTCATCATCATCATCGTTCAGCATTAAACAGAAAGGCAAGCCTTACTGACCGCTGCCTTTTCTTTAAGGCTACATGCGTCTATAAAAACAGTGAATATCCAAAGGGAACAGGGAGTGGACCTACACAGGTGGGAAAAGATACGATGCTGCTGTAGCCAACACACGGAACACAGTCTGACTGAACAACCGCACTTCACTAATCATTCTGATCTGACAGGAAATGACAACAAGATCCGTAGTTCTAAAACGAGAAGCATTTACAGAAAACGAATAAATTATAAAAGCCTCAATTTTTATTCTACCACTGATGCCCAATCCGAAAAGCAGCCTGCGAAGGAAAAGGTTAGTCACCAATGTTTTCCCTCTAGGGTAAACAGAGGTGAATCTAACAAGAAACCACGGTTCATTTTCTACAGTCATTACCATTGCACTAGCTTAGTCGAGTTCCGCTAAAACCCAACACCACCGAATATAGGTGAGAGAAAAATCAAAAGATCGTAAGGTTAGACGTCTGTAGAGATGCGGAAATACTTGAAATGCAAGAATACCACTGACTATAACTATCCAACTATCGTCCTGAGAGATTTCTTGAGCCCCACTGTGGTGGTCTAACGGTCTACTCCGAGTAGTCCTCTCCCTAAAGATCATGGACTAACCCATCCTCTAATCATTAACTGTCTCCGAGAGCCGTGCGTACTGAGGGAGTCGACCTGCGGGTATACGTAAGACGTATCAACCACAATCATCTAATCAACTTCAGTGTCTATTCAATTGACTGAGTTCTACGACCCTGAGCGTTGGTAATACATTTCTCTTACTATGCCCTAGAACTACTCCGAAAGCATCGGCGTTGAAACACTGAACATTTTCGCATATCTAGCCTCAACAACCATTGTTCTGAGCGGCATTACGGGACCGACCTAACCGTTGCAGTAAAAAAGCGACTTTTGATTGATAACCGGATGTCACGCCGACGCCGCAGACGCCTCAAATAGACGAAGGCTAATCAACAAGTCATTCGATAAACAACCATCCGGTGAGATGCAACAACGCACATAACTACTCGTTCACCTCGCCCAACTTCTCCTTTGCAAAAACAAGGTTCGGTTTGGGGCCGATCCAGACCTGCAACAGCATTTTACAAAGAAGGCATGATGCAGCACAAGACTTGAAGCGTGCAGATCTCAAAATGAATTCATTCTCGAAAGAGGTCCAAAAACATTTTCCTAGATCCCATTTTGCTGAGTGATTGTATCACTTCATTCATTTTCGTGACAGACACAGAAATGATTCCCCATCACTTTACACATTGACTAAAAGGACACTCATGTCCCTGAAGAAGCGGGTAACAACTGGGACATTTTCCCGGAAACTCGAGAGTCTGTTGTGAAGCGCTTTATGATCACCATCGACCAACAGCAGAACCACCAGTCACTCCTTACGTTTCCTTACATCTACCCCAGAACCGCCCAATTTCCACTGAACTTGCGCCTCTGCAGTCGACCTACCACACAATATTATGCCGCAAGCTGCTCAGTAGAATCTAACAAACTTCGGTTAAATCGTACAGATGTAACCCGCAGACGGCTTACTATCTGTTGGTCTAGGGCAACAATACATTAATTTCACTCAGTGCGTTTTCTGTCAACTTACACAGCCGGGAACCGTACCAATTCAGAAAATCGGTGAACAACGCTGGTTTGTGGTCAAAAGATTTTGCCACCATCCGCGGCAGATATAAGAAACCACAAACTTGTTGTTTGCTATTTCATCGGAGGAGATCAAACGAATGCATTAACGTGGCTTTGGAACCCGGAGAGCCTGAGATGGAATCCTATCACTGATAGCGGATTATCTGTTTTGGAACTTCTGGTCAGCAGTTCCTTTCCTCAGCAATTGCGCAACTGAACAGAAAGCAATACAATATTGTTACTATTACTAATCCATTATGCTGCCACTGTGCTTGGCTATGATTATTATTATTATCACTAAAAATACCACGGTGAAAAGCATTCTTAAATTCACTTACCTTTCGCAACAGCCCGAGCACTGTCACGCTGGGATTAAGGAAAACAAAGGCGAAATTCAAGTAAATATGTAAAAGTGAGTTTGCGACCAAACAAGAATAAAGCATAACAGGATCTGGGTCAAAATGATTTGGTCTCGTTTTATTCCCGAAAGATACAAATAAGAGAGCATAGACACGCGAATAATATACTAAAACTTGCATACACAGGCTAGTAGCAACGGCTTCATTCACCAAACAAATCAGTTTTTGCGTCCCGAGAGGCACTGAACTTCTACCAGTGGTCCGACAATTTCAGTCTCAGCAGGATGGATGGAGGCAACCCAAACGAAGACCTATTCGCAACCCTTGAGATCCCAAATGCTTTCAAGTCTCACGGATCTCCATTTTCTTAAAGATAGTATTTCGTCCTGCACGGCGCTTGGTGAGTTCTTCGTCTATTGTAACACTTAAAAATGCTGGATCAAATAGTGTGATAGCACAGCGACAGTGCTTGTAAAGCAATGATTCACGCAGAACCCATTCACAAATAACCAGCGAAAACAGAGCTCTACAATAAGGACGACTTACCCAGCTTTTTGATAGCTGCCGGGACTACTTCATCCACCAACCCACCTTAACTGAAACTCGAAGACGATTGAGATGTGTGAGATTGTGAATTCATAGACAACATACAAACAAATCAACAAGACTCGTCCTGAACGGCTTCGTTTTCCATCATCAAGTACCCTTGCGCCAGCGGTTTATTAAAGGTGAGAATCCAGTTCATGAATGTCAGTGGACACGTGCTAATAGAAACAAGCCGGCGATTGCAATGTTCCAGGTTTAGTTCAGTTCATTTTTTGCAACGTTTCGGTTGCTATCTCATAGAAACAACTAGTCAAAGCGAAAAAAGAATGAGGAATAGCGAAAGACTGATTGTGAAATGATAAGCTGAACAGTTATCAGAGGCAGAAGAGATTCCTATGCAAGAACGCCACTAACTGCGACACTGAGCCATATCACCCATTGTCCCTAACTATCGCTTCGGGAGATTTTGCGGATCCCAACTACACCCAAAAATGCCAGTCCGTCGGTCAAAGTTTTCATACCTTGCTGCCATGTCAGCGACTGGCCACCTAGAGCCAGCTTCCAAAAATCATCTGCCTCAGAAAACAACATACGATGAGGGAGTCGTTCCGCGAACATGCCCCAACCATCTTTATCTATTCTTACTTAGTGCCTATTCTAAATATTGAATCGTAGGACCCAGGACCTAAGCCGAACCTCTGATTTAATGGCAAAATTCCCACAACATATTCCACCAAGAATACGAAGATAATGTTTAAACGTCGCAAGTCATCGTTAGTCTTCTGTTCTCAAAAGCAATGTTTCAAGCCCGTAAAACTGATGTCATTACTGTTGCATTCCCGACCTCTGATCGATAACTGAAAGTCACCCCAAGCCACAGATGCCTCTAACTGGTGAATTTCAACCGAGTTCTTTTTATCCTCAACAGCACTTCATTAGATATACGACCGACCTATCTCTGTCACCTAGTTGCCCAGCTGTAAGAACAAGGTGTAGCTTTGAACCAATTCAGTCCTCCAACAGCATTCCACACTTTGAAGGTAAAAAACGCACAACAAACATATCTAAACTAACGTTCGGACGATCGAGAAAAACCTGCAGCTTGCTTGGGTTTCCCCTCAGTAGCACAACATCGTCCGTATATTCCAAGTTAGACTAATTCCTGTCTGAGCAAATATCAAAGCCACTGTTCTCACAGGAGGGTAGGATTACCCCAGTACTCATCTCAATGGAAAAAATTGGAAAGGTAAAAGGGGCCAACTCTGATGGACACCACTTCTCGTGATTAACTCGCCTCAAACAATGCCATAAGCACGAATTTCATTTCGGCTGTTTGAATACAGTCCGGAAAGTGAAGTAAATTTCTTTGGTACACTTTTCAATTAGAGGCAGCGGTGGAGGATAGTGCCAAAGAGCAAGTTAGATGCCATGCTTACCAAATTAGTTCCTTTGATTTTCACATAAGGATCTATCACCTTTCTCGTTAATCGGTACATTCACGAGATCACACCAGTTCTTCGGAGTCCCTCTCTTTGCCCAAAATGATCTCAGATTTTTTTAACTTCGATGTCCACACTTCGCCACCGTTCTTGAAGAAGGACAGGAGCGATCCATTTGGCGCAGCTGTCTTATGGCATTTAAGAAAACTTATCTCCCTGACTACCTCCGTTTCGGATACAGGGCTGGTATCTAGCTGCACTTTCATACAAACGGAAGACTTATTGTGGTCGTGGGCCATCCCAACTGCCTCCTAAAGTATTTTTACTAACGCTTCAGCAGACGCTGCCTACAATGAATCCGTGAGCCGTCAGATTCTCTAAACATCCTCTGTACTTTCGGCTTCCGTGGACCAGTATTCCTAATCACTCGGCAAAGGTCGCCACTATTCCCTCCATACTCCTATCCACTAATGCTCGCCGTCATTTCTCATACTCGCGGTCATCTGACACCCCAAGAATTTACGCACTTCACAATCTGTGGTATCCGAGAGGATGACGGATTTGTGAGCATCCGACAGGGCAACTGAAGTCGAAAATATCAACCGTTTGAAGTTAAGGTGGCATAGTGTCATGTGTGGCAGTTTTCGCTGAGTGGAGAGCTTTTTTGATCTGGTACCAGCGTTTACCCGGATCCTGAGCATTTTGTTGAAACGATAACCGCATTGAGAACTCCGATCGGGACTGAAGTGAGTGATTTTGTCTAGAACCGGGTGTCCAGGGCGCGTGGTCTGTGTTGGTGTGGCAACAGACAAGGCTCAAACAAAAGCACGCACGAAGCAAACGGTGGGTAAATTCGCGGTAGATTATGAAGAATTAGTTGATAAGCAAACAAGATGTTTCTGGCACCATAACTTACGCTGCACTTCATTATCCTTGGTTGTCTAATGAGAAGTTGGAGCTAGGCTTGTTTTCAAGCTGATATGAAAGATGATTTTGGATGCGTCCAGGATGAAACGTAACCCCACACCCTTGGTGCCAATCATGCCACTACGAACGGTCGACAACTTCGACGGTGTTCAACCAAGAGAGTTCACAACGAACCCGATGCGATAATGACTGCAGAAACAAAAGACTGCTGTCTTCTAGATCAATAAATGATAAATACTACGAACCACTTGATCACTGCTGGTTTCTTCAAGAAACTGAACGCTTCCATCCATTACGTACTATTAAGTTAGGTGTTTAAGTAAAATTGGCGCAGTTTAAGTCCAACATCGTTGAATACTATGATTTAGACAAAAATATTCGTCCGTGGTAGACGGCAACTCGCTATTGCCTGGTTTGCTATCATACTTCACCCAACGAGAACTTACGTGCTTCTATACTACTTTAAGCTTCAGGATCACGGTTGCCGGTTACCTCTATCCCCCGGTAGCCTATGTTGTAGGCCGTAGTGACCATGGAGCATAACCTTTCCACTAAACCCAAGCTTCTGGTGTGCCAAAAAAACGTAACCTCGCAACCATTCGCGGTAACAGCCCGCTAGAGAACAAATCTCACTAATCGCTTAAATTAGACCCAAAATCTCGCTGATTAGAAACGAACCTGCCACAAAAACACGGTAGAGCCATCATCCGGTCCAGGAACCTGTGTCGAACTTCGGTGATATTCAACTCCGTGGGATTCAGCAATTTCTTCCATATAGCGCTCAACAACAGCCTAGAAAAACAGGACGTGTTCAGGTAGGTCCTTTATGAATTCGACCAAAATCTTACCTGAGGCGGTGGTGATTCATCAAGCCAAATCCGGACGCGCTGGTTTACGCCTGTGGCTTCGACGAGGACGTTGTCACAAAATTTGTTTCCATATTTCTCGCGCAAAAGTTTAGCTACATCTTTCAGTTCCGGAATAACAAACCCCAATTTAGAAGCAGACCAAATCAAAGTGGATACGCATTCTTGCAGATTCTCATCGGGTAGCCTGAATTCCAAAAAAGATTACAGAGGAGAACAAAACCCTATTACAAAGATGAGAGACAAACGGACGTTACTTTTTCGACTCGTACAAATTGAATCGGGCGAGTAACAAGTCACAATAGCCTTCCAACAGATCCATCGCCTCGGCTGTGAAATCATCTCGGACAATTTGCTCCGTCTGCATACGAGCCCGATCAAATCGTCCGGAAGAGATTGATTCCGTCACGGACTTGTGTGTCTTTAGAGATTGTTCAATCTTCTTTTTTTGTTGCAACCGAAGTCGATGCGCAGTTACGCGTAAACGGGTTTTCAATTTGTCGCCAGACATACTTCACCTAGGGATCTGGTGACCATTGACCGATCAAAATCTGGAAGAGAGCATCAACGACCAGGACGTTAAAATTAATACATAACAGACATAGAAGGAATGTCATAATTAGGAAGGATATCAGAAAGCTATGAATGTTAAACGGAGTTTAAATTCAGATCTTACAAGCAGTAAACGTGTACTAACGTGCTCCAGATTGGGTTACCATCGCGGTCTTATGAAGAACTAACCACTCACATCATCCAAAGCAAAAGAGCTGAGATGACAACACTATTTGGTGATTTGTCCTCAGAAGTTGAAAAACGGAAGGTGTCGGAGTCTTGTTTACGTGGACGTTGCCCTACAAACTAAGTAGAAAGATAAAAGGCACGGTCCCCCTAAAATATCTTTCGTGGCATGCTCCCAGCATAGGTGAAGTGGAAGGGACATATCCCATAACCACTAAGGTCCACAACACGATGAGAGGGGGGAGGAGGGAAGAACCGGAAACCTTGACCCCAAAACTTGAAGTCAGAGAACCATACGAGGTTCCTTTAGGTCAAGTGTGGTACCGATAGGCATCAGAGCGAGTTTCCGCCTACCACCAGTGACTGGCAGATCTGACATCCGAACCTCTGAGCCTTTCTATGACAGACGCCTAATCCACCTGACCACCTCCAGTCAACCTGGCTATTTCTTTATAGTACAAATTTCCGACACAACTCGCGTCAGTGATATGGATCTCGAAAGCAACAGAAACGCAGTAGGTTAGCGTTGCGGGAGTTACCACCAAAAAAGTAGGCCCTAGCGGTGCCTATTCTAGGATCATACCATAAATTAGTTAAAAGATTACCAGAAAAGCAAATCATAAAACGTTCGCGAATCTGTCGCGATTACTGTACTAGCATAATTCCTACCAAACTTGTTCCAAACGAAAAGCGCTGCTCGAAAAAGGTATTTTGCAAAACCAATCTAGTTTATTTTCGTCATCGGAAAAGTAATGGACACTGCGTTAGGTTTTAAGGATAAAAGAGTCGAACTAGTAAGTGGTGAAAAGCATCGCCATCAATATTACGCCGACGATCTTTTGTTTGTCGGAATAAACGGAGCATAAGTAACGTGAACCAGACTCGCAGACTGTAGCTACACTGAGCATTTTCAAGTTGAAAAAAACATCATCGTTCAGCGTCAAACAGAAAGGCAAGCCTCACTGACAGCTGCCCTTTCCCCAAGGTTACATACGTATATGAAAACGATGAATATCCAAAGGGAACAGGGAGTGGACATACACAGGTGGGAAAAGATAACATCCCGCTACAGCCAACACACGGAATACAATCTAACTGTACAAACGCACGTGTTTTCAATCATTCTTATTCAATAGAAAATGAAAACACGATCGACACTGTTCACGATTCACTGACATATCCTTCAGTGTCTCCGGCCACCTAGTTGACGAGTCTTTCGGACCCAAACCAACAAAACGTCAGACACCTACTTCATCTAAGTTCGCTGTACATTTTCTCATTCCACGTTCTCACATCATCCATTGACCTTCACATGGCTTCTTCCCTTCCTTGAGAGGAACGAAAAATAGGGCACGTTATGGTAGACGAATGTTCGCCATACGTAACACGTGACCCAACCAGCGTAGTTTACCAAGTTTCATACGCTGGAAAAAGGTATTCTCAGAATTGGCACCTACTACTATATTCCTAACCTCCACACTACTCACCCCGGTCAATCCATCCAATCCCAGCCATACTACGTAAACATCGGTTGTCGAAAACCTCTAACCGACGAAAATCTCCCACACGCATACTCCATGTCTCGCAACCATACAACACAACTGAGCGCACTGCGGCACAGTACGCATGGCCTTTCAACTTCAGTGAAACACCAGGCCGACGTCACAAGTGCTTCAGTCCAGCGTAAGCTGCACGAGCCTTCAATATACGTGTATTTGCCTCCACTCCCGAGCTACCATCGTTCGACACGCAGCTACCAAGGTAGATGAAACGGTTCACCATTGTTATTTCCTCTCCATCCAGTATCAAGTTCGGCACTATTGTCGTCCAGTCCTGTAACAGTACTTTGCACTTTGAAAGTGCGAAGCACATGCCAAACCGAGCAACGGATCTCGACAGTCTATCTAGTGCTCGTTGTTTAGGGACCGCAGATTCGAAAAGGCACACAACGTCGTCTGCGTAATCTAGGTCGCATAGGTTCCCTCCCCTTCCCAGTTCGACTTCTACATCCCGGACACCTAAAGGGTCTTCCACCACCTCATCCACTACGAAACAGAACAGGAATGGAGACGGAACACCCTTGTTAAACGCCGCTAGTCGTTTCGAATGAATTTGGTGGTTCAACTTATACCCTCCCGCGACCGTAGGTATGCGAGTACAATGCTCGCAACAGGTTCACGAACTTCGCTGACGCACCCTTACGGTGGAGAACACTGACTAGTGCTGGTCGATCGATGGAGTCAAAAGCAGCTTTCAAATCGAGAAATACTATGATCGCGGAGCGGTGGTGCTTTTCTAGTATCTATCGGAGAGTGAATATCTGGTTGATGCAACCTCGACCTGGCCGAAATCCGGCCTGCTGTTCGTGGATGTTGCTCTCGGCGTCAAACGGCGCAATATGGTCGGAGCCAACACCTTAATAACTATCAGAATTAAACTAATCCCACGATGATTACTACAGTTACTCCGTGTGAACTTCGTGAAAATGGGTACAATCAGTGACTCACCCCACAATAACGAAATGCGCTCCTCCTTCCAAATACCATGATGCAAGGAGGTGAGTTCACTAGGGCTTCTCCACATCCATCTCCAGCTTGAGAAGAACTGAGGAAGGTCGTCGGGACCGGCTGCTTTTCCTCTCTTCAGAAGCCGAATATTCGATTGCACTTCCACTTCCGTCGGGGCATCAAGTGATACCTCTCAAGGATTCACAGCTACAGACGTCGGACTAAATACGTTAGCGTGTGACCAGTTAAACTGATCCTTGAAGTGCGCTACCTAGCGGTCCACCCTTTGCTGTCTACCATGGATGAACTCTCCATTCCTATCGCACACGACTTCATTAACCGAATTTCTCCGCCCACTGTTGTCGCGTATAAGCATAGACAGCCTTTGACCTGAAGCGGCCGCTTCCTTCATCTCTTCGGCTACCTTAACCCACCAGTTTTCGCGGTCATTCCTAAGGCTTAGGGTCAACGGACGCTGCAACTGCCGACGCATCTTATTCATTTCCTTGCAGTTAGGCAGCTGGCGTTCTTGCTCCGTTAGACTTAGCGACGTTTGCGAGATCCAGTGTTTTTGATGAATGCTAGATCTAGAACTGCAGGCGAAATTTGCTGTCAAATGCATAGCCTGCTTAATTTGATCCCACTGATCGCTGACATTGCTGCTCGTCGAATTTCTAAGTTCCTCGGATAGTTTATGTTCGTAGCTGTTGCGAACAGCCGAATCAGACAAACGTTCGACAGCCAATCGGGTTTGTGGCCAGCGGCGATGGTCATTCAGCTGAAGCAAAAATCGCATTAAAACTAACGCATGATCCGATTCGACGTACGTGGTCCAGTATGATCTACAGTTCTGGGCAGAACCGCGCCAACGGGAGCTAACTGCGATATGGTCAATTTGACTCAAAGTACCTGTCGAGCTAGAGCGCCATGTCGCAGTGCGACGCGAACTGTGTCGGAAATTCGTACTAGATAGAAATAAATGATTGTCTGCACAGAA
>LUCM01008897.1:12594-30225 GCA_008360955.1 Fasciolopsis buskii | reverse complement strand
GAGCGTGTCAGTGGCTGCATACACAGATACAAACAAACAAACAACGACACTTCAATCGATTGTTATTGATACAGAGAACCGTTCAACCGAACTGCAGACAAACAACTGTTGAATTGGATCCAGTCTAGCAGTTCACGTTCCGTTTGCACATTCGGGACGATTCTAATGCCAGCCTGGCGAGTGATGGAGACCGAATCACATGACATGCAGAGCGTGAAGCGAGAGCGAGATTGTTTCTGAGCTCCAAGGAGTGATTATGGTAATGGAACAATGTACGGGCATTCCGGGGACACAGCAAACATTTACCTTAAAAGTTTTTGGAGTTTTAGCTAGGGCAACTTGTTGTCCCATCTGGTTGGGCGTGCGCGCGTTGAGGAGCCAATTGAGGTGAACACGGTCACAAGTAATGCGTGCAAACGAATTACTCTGCTAAATCGAACGATATGCTGACTGTTTGTTTGCTATATGTAGGTTCTATAAAGCAGCAAGTAGCCTCACTACACCCAAGATTAGGTTTTTTAATATACTCGTGTCTAGGATCCAACGCTTTCAGTTCGAGCTTCAGAAAATACAGGCTACTCCCTCATGAACAAACACATCAAGGAACGGCGATTTTGATGGTTTTAACATCAACTTCAGCAATATAGTCACATGACTACAAATTTACTTCACACAAAATGTTCACCTAGATTCTCTACAATTTTGTTGTCCGGAAGCCTCAAGATTGGTGCATGATCACTCGCGCTCGACTGATTTAGCGCAACAGGATAGTGCTTGGAGCGAGCAAATTGTGAGCCGTGACATTGGATTTTGTTTAGCAGGTGTTGATACGCTTACGGATCTTCGGCTCAAGTTGGTCTTCCTTTTTTGTTGTCCATTGCAGATTGTGACGTGTATACCCAGCAAAGAGCACCACCCCAGGGTCGGTGTATTGCAGTGCTCCTCCCAACAGAACTCAAATGCCTGAATATACAAGACAGTACAGAAAAAATCTCCAGAGCCGAAGCTCAGTAAGTGAGTAGGTCAGTGTGGTACACTTACCAAGCGGTGGCAGCCTCACACTATACTAACGTAGTATGCCAGGACAGTACTCCTCTAGAGAAGTGTAAGTGCTCAGTGCTGGAAGGAAGGAAAGGAAACACCTCGTGATCCTGTGCTCAGTAGGCGGGAAGGTCGACATGGCAAAACTCACTGAATGGTATCAACGCCTCGCACCACCTCGGCCGACAAACAAACCCCACCTCGTAGATGCACAATCCGCCAGTTTCCAGTTGGATTTCAGGGCTGTACGGCGAGAAGCCTGATGGTCCAAACTCTTACACCGAAAGCTCATTGCGTCAGACGATCCTTTGAGAATGGGAGTTTGAAAGCCATCTACAGCTTCTTATGGTGGAATTGCGGATAGTGTATGCGCCTCCGAACTGTCATTCGCATCATATTTAAAAGGAGGAACTAGCGACGCATTCCCCCCAGCCGTCCTTCTGAGCCCTAAAACCCATACATCTTTTTCTCCGAACACAGCCAACGATTGGTGGTCTAGCCTGTTTTTGAGATGATGCACTGATCCCACCTGGACCACCTCCATTGGTAGTTTACTCCAGCCACTCACCACCCGCTTGGCAAACGATTTGCTTCTTAACCCTGTAGGCGCACACCCTATCCTTTACTTCTTAGTGCATCCTTCTGCCTTACCTGGCTGGTCTAGGAATCGCAGGCTTCGAGTAACCTTGGTGGCAGGTCTACGGTTAGGTAGCAGACCAAGTTACTCGCAGTACGTTCTTCTTTTGATCTGCGGTAGGGAGGTACGGAGAAAGTTTGGAATTAAGGAAAAATCAAAAAGAAATGTTCGACTGTGTTGCTCACTGAAGGTGGGACACTTGCCCGAACCCAGCATATGCCTTGTAATACCTGTAGCCAAGTTTCTAGGCATAAGTCACTGGTCAGCACTCACACTGCAGCGGCCCACGGTGCTCTGCGTTCTATACAACCGTAACCTTCATAATGAAGTCAGCCAGGAGGCCTTACGTGCATGGGATAAAACCAGATAGCAGGGATGAAAGGATGAATACGGAAATGAAGCTGCACCTTTCGAGGAGTAAACTGGAAGAGAGAAGGAAGCCGGAAAGTGGGAAGCGAATGGATAGTCGAAATTTTGCAACGGCTGGCAGCTGCTACTTTTCGTTTAGCTCGATACCAAACACTTTTTCTCTCTCGACTCTTCATCCAAGTATGGTATCTGCCATCTTCTTGTAATCTATTCTTGGCTACCGGTTTTCTTTCGGTTTGGTCCTTTTTCCGATCTTTTTCGGTTTTGCATTTTCCGTTCTCTCCCGTTTCTCTTTCATCTCTTGTGTCCCCCTGGAGTGGTATTATTTTGCTGAAGAGCCCCATTTCATTCTGCTTATTTCTTTCAGTTTTTTTCCGAGAGCGAGGTACTGTGGGTGCCAAGTTTCTGCACTACATCTGAGACGACTGGTCGATGGTAGTGGAGTGGGAATGATGGAGGCCTTTACCGGAGCAAGTCCTTCCGGATGAGCACAGTGCCGCTTGCCGATGGGAGGAGGCCTAAAGAAATAAACATGAACTTTAGTGAGTTAGACCCATCGGCCGAGGCATAGAGTGGGCGAATCACTCTCGGGCACGTAGACAGATGCGCGCGCACATACATAGAGAAAGTATCAGTCAGTCGTTCGGTAACAAACGCCATACGGCAACTCCCCCAAGGAAATCTCTCGGATCGGATCAATCCCTCTCCGAGTGCGACGATGAGCCGAACGCCGCCAGCGGTGCTTCATTTGGCGTACCGGGTAATCCTCAGGTACTTATCGGTCTAGTCAACTTTTGAACGCTTCTTTGCTTCCTGCCTACACGACCTTTTCCGGCAATGAGCTACACTGTTTTCATGCTCTGACGTGAAATTTTTGTCCACTAGCCCTCGGTCTTGGACGCTGTATCCCAAACTTTATTGAGTGACTGTGCAACGTCAATGTGACAGCTGGCCTGGACAGGTTCCTATTAAAGTGCCCCACTTTGTTAGTGTGTCCATCAAAAGTAGGAACTCCCCTCCTGACCGCTGCCGTCGAGTGAGCACCACTGACATGGTACCCACTTAAGTGCATTGCCTTGCACTCACCTGCATTGAAAGGGGGCGTTGGCTTTGGATTACCGGTGCAAGCTGTCGTGGTGTGGCTGCAGTACTTGAGCGTCTAGCTTAGTTCCTACCTCTCGCCAGATCATCACGTAGTCTACGCACGGCTGGACCTTGAAGCCTATTTCCAGGGGAGGGGCGTTCACGGGAGTGATGGATGGTCTCACGGCTTCTGGTATCTCATTTGGAGCTTCAAAGAGATCCGTTCACTCTGTCCAGTAAGTCGTGATTGCACAGATGATGTGACACCCGGGTGGTGGGGATTTCGCTCAGTCTGATCTTCCTTAGCCTTTCCACTAGCCAGTAATGGGACATCCAGTCGAAAACCTTGGAGAACTCCAGTGAGATTACAAGCGCCTGACCCCTTTTGTTCGATGTGCGCTGCACCAGTCAGCAGTCGCACAGACGTTTGTCTCCGTCCGTGTCCTTTCAGCCTGTGTTGCGTGCTGTGCACCTGAACACGCTGAAGGACGGTGTACAGAAAACCGTCGATCAAGCTTCCCAAGACTTTTGACGCCGTCGATAACGGCCCAACTGGGCGCTAATTTTTGGGTTCGGATCATTGCTAGGCTTGAAGATTGGAGAGGTCACATAATTCACCCATTCCACCGAAATTTGGTCCGCTCGTTTGGAATGGCTATCTTCCACAGCAGATGAGCTAGTTCATATGCTCACAGATGCAACATGCTAAGCAAGGTCTTGTCAAGGCCTGGTGACTTTCATACCCTTAGAGTGCTTAGCTTGCGCGTACCTGCCCGTCGAGAATATGATTAATTCAGTTCCCTTCTGCAATGAGCCTTTTGCTCATCTGCTTCCATACCTTCATCTCTAGACACCTCTGCCATGGGCGTAGTGAACACCGAAGAATACTGTGCAGCGCGTAAGTTGGCCACTTCTGTCCGCTGTCGTCCCATGTGACCTACGCGTATCTGCAGTCCCTGGGCGAACCAAATTTAAGATTTCCTTGGATCTGAATGAACCGTTTTGGGAATTGCCTCCGATAGTCTGTATTTTCTTGCCTGCGCTTGGTGTTACACAGGCTTTTCATGCAAACTTAATCGCTATCAAATTCTGGTAGCGAAAAGCATTACCATGAAGCTCTCTTTTGCTTGATATTTTCCCTGTACCACTGTGCAGTTTCGGCTTGGGTTGTAACCTTTCCCTGGGTGACCGAGACACGAACAGGTACATTGCTTCAGTTAGAAGTCCTTTGATTTCTGTCCAGTACTGATCGACGCTTGGCGAGACGGGCCATAGTATGTGGTTTAAGAAGCTTCTAATACCTGTAAAACTTACTTAATTAGGGTTTCAGCCAGGGGTTTTTTGTTTGCGCCCAAACGTTTCTGAGCTCTAATATATATGTTGTGATTCCGTGATCATCCGACCCTGGTGGTCGAATTGTTTGGTTGCATGTAGCTCACTGGCAACGACCCATTTCGGTGCCGAGTGGGCTGTCTGATATGCTCACGCCAACCGAGTCTAACAGCCTTATTAAGGAATGCACAGGAGGTAGATTCTGATACTATAGAGCATACCAGACGATGAACGTACTCGCCAAACATGTTGAAATAACCAAAAAATAGTAGGAATTAGCGAACCCACTTTTCCGCGCCCTTGATCTGTGCAAGCATTTGCCACTTTTTGCGGGTAGAGTTTTGGGGCATGTGGACCACTCCCACGAGGAACTTATTTGCTGCGTGGTCCGACGATTTCCCGAACCCCTTCTGGAACCCGATTCGGGATTACGTCAGGGAGACGTGTGTCTTTCACTTTGCTGCTGTTGCACCATGCGCACTCCCGCACACGCCCCACCTCCAATCGGTGCTCCTAATGCCCAATCCCTGAATGTTAAGCTTTGCATCAGGGATGTTTAGGCTCTCCCATGTCTTGGGAATGCCAGTCACCAAGGCCTTACACTGGTTTGCCAGGTTTCGGAGCTCAGGGAGATTGGGGGTAAGCTTTGGCTGGCAATGCGGGATGTAGATTCATGCTTCAGTCTCCATTTTATCTTCATATATGGGCTGCCCGCCCGTGGAATGTACTGCTAAATGGTCAGTCGAAGGCGGGTTGCTCAAAGATTTTTGCACCTGCAGACTACCCACCAGATGAATGCCCAAGGTTTTTCTGTTCCGGCCCCTACCTAACTTGGAGACGTGCCACTTATCCACCACTGTATCTGCTATGGAGACTAAAAGTGCGATGACCCGAAGCGGTTTTGGCTGGGCTATGATCGCATGGTGCGACCGCCGAGATGGTCCACTTATTCCAGGGACCACCAGCCCTTGGATGAAAGACTTCGGTGCTGTGCATTTCCGATGTTGTGTCGCGCGGAACGTAAAGCTGTCGGTCTTCAGCTTTCGACTGCGTTACCCCTGTGAAATAATGTTGCTGGCCCAGAAGTGCACATTTCAAAGCGCTTCAGTATTCTGCTGCCTATGTCAGATAGAGCGAAGGTCTGTCCGGAAGTGCACCCGGAGGAACTCCGGGGTATTGCTGTTGATGCCATGAGTCTTTCTGTATCCTGCGGCGATTCAGTAATTATAGCTGTTTAACCACGACTGGCATACGTCCAGGCAGCGACGAAGGAATGGTTAGGGCGGCAGTAAAAGTAAAAGATCTTTTTGTTGTGACACGTTACCAAACACATGGCGTCCAGGAGACAATATTGAATGTCCGTTCATTGATACGCCTCCCAGATGTAACTGTACACTGGAAATTTGGTGAATTTAGTGCCTTTTTCCTTGAGTCTTCATAAGCTAGGTTAAAATAACCACAAAGAGAAGAACATACTTTTATTCTTAGCCATTCCAGCGGCATTTTGGCGCACTTAATTCCGAGCAGTGGGCGGGCTAACCAGCTGCCCTCATCTGAGGAATCTGGCAAGCCGCTGCTTGCCGGGCAGTGCCCACTTTTGGATGTGACTCTGGACTTTGTCATCATTGCCAAAGAATGGCCGGGACTAATTCAGTGAATTCGAGAAGCTGACAGAGGAAATTATACAATTAGATATAGCACTCTTTAAAAACCACATGATCTCGCTCATTTTCGTTTCCCGCCTACAGATGGATGTCTTTCAGTTTTAGCCCTCTTCTGAACCACTGCGTAGTTACTTCCATTATGAAGTGAACTACGTTCTTTGCAGTGAATCTATTTGTCTCTACCTATTTTTGTACGTCACTGTGCCACACAGTAAAGGTTTGATTCATTTTTGATTTATTCCTTCTAAAGGCTGGTCAGCATACGAGTTCTGTTAATCCCATTCGCCCTTGTTTTTCGGATGGCTTTCACTGTTCTCCGTCGTTATCTTTACAGTTTAACAAAAATGAAGATACATGGTTCTTCTTTAAATCGTTGTTGTCTCAGAATGAGAACACGGCCATCATTCTGGATTTCTCGGAAAACCGTTTTCACCACATGCTGCGCAACCAGGAGCCACCCCCCGAAACACGATCGCTGAATGTTCGTTTCACGCTGTACAGGTTAAACATACTTAGCCACAAGTAAACCTTTTTAGCTTCATTCGACCAGGCACGTCGCGTCCAATGTCAATACATTGATGACGCGTTCGTCCTGTGATGGGGCCATTGGCAAACCGTTCCCGCAAGTTAAGTACTTACGGTGGTTGCCGCTAACGTTCAAAAAACGCTGATTTTTCTTCGGTATGATGAAGAGGACAAGGAAAATAGAAATCCGAAGGATGAAAACACGAAGTGCGTAAATCAAGCTTCAGGCCCTTGTATGCAGGGTACGCCCGGGCACTTGGAGAGAAATAAGGCATCTCAGATAACATGAGATCCTGCCATCACAAGCGTTTGATTATTTCAACAATATATGAAAAATGTAGCGCAGAATGTACAATACATACTTTGCCAGCGGGCTTTTATGGAACACTTGCAGGGGTGGGTGGAACCATGCCTGCTTTCCAGTTATATATACACGTAATGCGCTCTTGATGTCAAGAGGAGAATTTAAAAGTTTGAAGGGGGCAATTATCAGCGCTGTCTTCCGCGCCGCTATGCCTAGGCTGTCAGCCAACTCTCCGTAAATGACCGATGTACGCGGATAGCTGACGTTCAAAGGATCATAAATACATGATCTAATGCTAGGCAAACCGCATGACACAAACTATTACCTAGATGAAATGAAGAACATGTCTTCATGTTGCAATTTCCAGTGTAAAAAAGCCAAAAAGTGTTTGGAGGCTGGGTACGAGGCCTTGAGTAGGACTGTAAGCAAAGGACCAGTAATATAGTCAGCATAATATAGGTGGTCACATTCCCGCCAATTTATACATTCTTTAGACGTCGAGCAATGGAAAGCATGCAAATCCAGTCGATCTTGGCCGTGTCGACAAAAGAAATATGCACAATACAGCGGAATACGAAACCGGTGATCAGTAAATGCATACTCATTTATTCTTTGGAAAGATGAAATAAATTTCGATGAAAAACGACGGGTGGATACTAAAAATGTGCGAACTGAGACCCCTGACATGCCTTTTTACGAATTCTAAAGCAGTGAATGACAAAATCTTCAGTCGATAGAATAGAGAATACTAGGATCAACGGCAGAATACGAACAATATATTGTATTTACCACATTGCCTAAATCGCAATAAAACGATATGTCGGATGCGGCTTCAGTAAATAAAAATTGAAGACTTTTAAAAAGACAGCATGAAGGATAATGTTCGGGCCTTGCGTGCGACAAAAACAAATGCAAATAAACAAATGTCAAAAAACTGATACAAATTGCTAAAGCAGATCCTTGAGAACGGCACGTCCGATAATGGGCGTGTTTTCCGGAATGTTGATGCCACTAAGGGCAAAAGACGGATGGCTGGAAATAACAAGTATTGCAACCTGGCAATGGTCGCTGATCCGACTACTTTTGGACCCAGGCTGAGGAACATTTTTCCGCCAATGAACGTTAATTAAGCTGAGCTAAGGAGCACATGAGTGCCATTCTTGGCGGTGACATTCCTTTCAAAGATTTGACGAAAGACTTGTGGTTGCATATGTAATAGAAAGCCAGCAGCAATTTGGTCTAGACAGCGGCGAAACCGACCATTTTAAAGTTAAATTAGGGGTCTTTTGCGTATGGGACAGTGTATCCTGATATGGCCCTCTGGGCCAAAACTTGGATTTCACTGCAGCCCTGAGTCCATCCTTGATACTAGCCATCCTCATTGCTTTTTGCTGGAGTTCTAACGCCACATGAATTCAAGTATGCCCTCAGTCAACCCTTGGAAATAAGCCTGATTCAGCAACACCGAATTTAGTTCCTATTGGTAAATTTCTATGGAGCTTGTACGCGGTTCATTAGCACAGTCCAGGCCACTCCGTCACACTGACTAATGACAAAAAGCGGGCCAGAATGACGGTTATCCATGAGGCGCATATCGATGAGCGGTTTACCTTTTGTTGTGAAAACTGGCCCAGGATCGCTGTAATGACCACTGTTTTGCTGGCTGGGCCTGAAACATTAAATAATCAACCGCTTGAATTCTGATAGACCATCTGCTTGAATGCGACCGTCGCAGATTATATACAACCGGAAGCGAATTCTGCATCAATTTAGGACTTCTTGGAATACCATGGCAGGGAGAACCAACAGGAGAACCAAACCGTCAGGAACATCTTATATCAAAGGTATCAAAACAGTCGGCGTTCGGGAATCCGCTAAGTGCCGCAGTTATGGTAGAAGAAGCCAGTAAAAGCGGTACCTACATCGGAGACAAATGTTTGAAGCTATTTGGTTATTTGGCATTCATGTAAGGTATAGTCGTCGTGCGGAACCCTTTGATCTACTTCATAGTTTGTAGATACGAACGACCAAAAATAATCGGCACTGTACTTGATTCCAAAACTACAGAAAACCAGAGACGGATTAAGTGCCATGAGAACGCTATCGTTTTTAAGGTTTCAGGCCGTAAGAAATTTTGTTGAAGCTTACGATCCTCCGATCAGCTGAGACTACCTGTCCCACTAAATGAAACTCGGAGGCGTCACTGGACCAATGAAGCTCAATCTTTGAGTTCGACCAATCTCCACAGCAGGCGGCTTAAATACGCGTGAGTTTTGAGTCCGGCCCATATATTATGCTTGCCTTCTAGCTTTCAACAACTTCCGGCTAGAGCGTCTAATTCCACCAAGCCCCTTGCATGCGAAGCTTGTGAAGCAATCATTTTAATGATTTGACATGCAAAAAGATGTAACGCCATGGGTCATAAGTAGCCGAAAGCTGTAATGGTTATGTTGTTTTGGTAGTTGGAGATATTTTTCTTTAAGTCTTTTGAGGAAGACAGCCAAATTTCATATCTCAAGAAGAGCTCAGTGTCTTTTGCAACGGAAAGCTTCCGTCAGGGTTGCCTATGAAGAGCTATCCCCAATGGAGTGAATTTATTGGTAACGGTTTGAATACTGCTAGTCAGCCTGAAACCAACTCGCTGGATCGCCGTTCACGAGGATAGTGTTTGGCGTCACCCTTGATACCACGGGTGTATATGATACTTCTTGCGCAAATGAGATATAACAACAATGAAAAATAAACAGAGCAGTGGGTGAAGATTTTTTATTTAAGTATATGGTAACTAGTGGTGAAGTGCAGACGTATGTAGTTTTGGGGAGAGGGAGAAGGTACACGTTAGCGGCGGCCATACAAAACTTGTGCGGTTTTTTGCATATACTGTCAAGTTTGCCTGTCACTGAGGAAGCGCAGAAAACGGAGGAATGGCTGACGCTGGGACGGTTTCCGTTGCCTGTTAATGAAAGAAAAAATTGGAGCGGGCCATAGAAAATGCGAAGCTTTTTTTCAGAAACAGGAAAAACGGACGCCAGTGGACTGACTTGTCAGTGTAAAGTTGAATGTACGGACCGTGTAGTGGGCAACCGAAAATGGAAACCACCTTGTTTGCGGTGGAGGCAGGTGGTGCGATTCACCAGGTTGCGCAGGTCCACTGAAGAGACGGGAGGTGTGGCCACACCATTCACGCTAGGTCAACTGTGCATTTATCACCCCATATCAGCCTTTGTGTCGTGCACAGAGGAATTGTCCGTAGATATTGCTGACCGATATGAAAATGGCTATGCTCAAGTCATAAAAATTTAAAACGAACCATTTTTCGGATATTACGCGTGAGATATGACAGTTTTGGGGCAGCATTGGGACTTTAGGAGCCGAAAAAAGCTGAATACTGCTTCGGGCGCATCAGGTCCCACACTGATCGCTGGGGACTTCAATGAAACGGCATATGCTGGTCGACGCTTTCTTCCCCAAATTATTTTGCCCCTCTCCTTGAAAGTAATCATGAAGGTGGTTGGACTCAACACGTAAGAGACCCTACGATAAACCGCAATATTTTTGACTTAATATTTACGATAGGCCTAACACATGTTAAAAGGTTTACTGGGGTTAGTTTACCCGGATGTGACCATTTGTCTGCTAGCTGCTTATTTGCATTGTCCCCCGGGAATAGATACCACACACCAAACCCGAGGCCATACTTCAGTGCGAATTGCAATCCTTTACCTATTCTAGTCCAAAACTCAAATTGGGACTCATTTTCTGGTACGAGAGGTGCAAGTGGCCACCGGCCAGTTATACTCCAACATGCACAAGTGCTTGAATGAAATTAATCTGTCGCACACTTTGGGTGCGCCGGGTGAAAGAACCTGTTGTGACCGAATAAGTACGAAGCTCGCTAAAATCCAGCGGGACTTCGATAGGATCAGAGTGTTTTCGCTGTTTCTGCAAATAAGTCGCTAGAAGCGGCATTGGAACAAGAAAACACAAAGTAAGAGCTGTCAGCTTCAGACCAGCCAGACCCAAACGCAACACTGGCAAAACTGCTAAAACGCAGAACTGCCCATTCCATAGGAGGCTGCAGATGCATTTTGGTGATTTCTTGGCACCTGCTCCGAAAAATAACAAATCCCGCTACCCCCGCCCTGCCTCGCTTGACTACAGAGTCGTACTGAACAATCGCATTTCTCCCAAAGTAAATATCGCAGCTGCTGTTAAAGGCGAACGTTGGCTTCCACTCTGGGCCTGACTAACTACTACCGGCTATCTTCTCTCTGGGTGGAAGCTACATCTCAATATTGTTGGGGAACATCTCTAATTTGTCTGTTCAGTGCCACACCTTTCTGTCACAGTGGAAAACTTCTGTAATCGCTCCGGCTCACAAAAAGGCACACACTGTGACCCTGTCAATTTTTGCCCAATTAACCACATTCCTGTGGAAAACTTAATAAAAGACAATCATATTGCCTATGTTCTGAAACATGATCTTATCAACGCTTGATAACATGGCTCTCTGCAAAATACCAAATGCCATTTGCCTAACTGACTACTTGAATTATATCACCAAGGCCCTGAATACCTAAAGGGCATCTATAGTATTCCTTTTGGACACGACAGGGGCTTTTGGCAGAGTGCCTCACCGTAAGTTATTACATAAAATCGAATCTTGCGCCATCGTCGACTCAACTCTATCGTTGTTTTTATCGTACCTGCCATCTAGAAAGCAGATAGCTCAAGTGAATGGCTCCAAAGTTGTACCTATTTTATTAACCAGAGGGGTGGTCCAAGGCAGCCTTCTTGGCTCAATTCTCTTTCCGTTATATGTCAACGATGCCTTCGACGGTATCCAAAATGGTGTCCATTTTCTGTTTGCCGACGACATCAAAATCGTCTAAACTTTTACGCCGAAAGCCTTAAAGTCCACCATAAACAACATGTGGCGAGATGCAGCGTCGCTCAGTTCCCGGACAAAAGAGTGCATGATAGAAGTCTCTGCTGAAAAAAGAAACATTGTGCGGTTCAACTGCATTATGCGCGCAGTAGAACTCGAAATAGGCAATCAGGTCAACCCTGTTAACTGTCAAGTTTGCAACCCGGGCCTGAATTATTCTTGCACTTTAAACTTCTCGAAGCACGCTCTCGCACAAGTGGCGAAAACAAATAAATTTTCGGGACTGTTACACAGAACTATGAAGTTGAACGAAAGTAAACTGCATCTTATTAGGACCCACGTGAGACCCACTCTGGAGTATTGCTCTCTGGTATATTCTAGCATGTACCAACGCGACAGAGTGGCAATTGAAAACGTCCAGCTTGCATTTGCCAGCCAGCTGATTGGCTACTCTACAAGCCTAAATTACATGGAACGCTGTGGGTCGCTGAAATCGGATCCCTTGTGGCTCCAACGCACAAGAGCAAATCTAGTGCCCTTCAGTAATATTATAACAGGGAATATTTGTACCCACTCAAATACTCTCTTCAAAATACAGAGTGAATTTTCACATTTCCAGTGCCATTGAAATCCGTTAAGGCGAATATTTATTGGTAAGCATTCATGTTTATAGAACCAGCTACCCTAGCATTTGCGCATCCTATCACCATCAACCATAGCAATTAAAAAGGAAATAAGTAGAGTAGTTACTGTACCGTTTCTCATTCATCTATGTCACTCACTTACCTGAAGATCAAGTGTATGAAACAAGATAGGGTTTCTGAAAACACATTGACGCTACAAGCTTGTTCACCGTGAAAGAAGGAAAAAGATCTCCTTACCCAGTTCGTTGCATGAAAAGCCGAAACTACGTTGACGTGTCAAGTTATTCCTCAATCCTTCTGAATGTTTACTCTGTCCACTTGGACACTTTTAAACTTCTCAGAAACCTAGCTCTGGATCTACAAACCAAATTGCGGTTATTAAGTACAGGGTTGCCTACGCATACCAAAATGGTGGAGTATCCTTGCTCGAACATGGTACTTGAAATACCCACTCCCGCTGTCATCTTCATTCCATACTCCTCACCATCGCCTCCTCCTATGCAAATAAATTTTAATCGTTAAAATCATCGTGTCTCTGACAAATCCAAACGCAGCTGTCCAGTAGAAACAAGGCCGACACATTGAATTTTTTCTTCTACACTCACCCATATCACCTTCCCAAATTGGATACTTCAAAACTCCTTCGTCACCCCCGTTAACAAATAGTCCTGATTGATTTTGTTGTTACCTGTGAAAGTCTACATTCATCACGTCCCCTAGACCTGACCGATTCTTGGGCCTAAACGGCTCGAGCTTCTACGCTAAAATATATAATTCATTATTTGTACACCGTGAATTTAACCAGTTCCTAGTGCTACTCCGCCTCATATAGCCCGTTCTGTAATTCATATCTACTGCAATTGTTCTTGCCCAATCCCCAAATACCGGATAGCTTTCCCATACATGTGATTGTAGACGATTTGCATGCTAGACCAGCATGGACATCCATCGACACACTTATTAAACAAGACCACGGACAGTATCAGTCACCAATTTTAAGCTAAACTATACGCTTCAATAATTTTCTCATTCTAAGCCGCTCAAACCATTATTCACTTCTTAGTTTTCCGCTAGCAATAGTGCCAGACCGCTCATTCCTTTTCTAGCCCCAGGTCGTCAAAATCCGCTTGATTATATGCAAGGCCTACCGACTCTGCTCACTGCGGCTTCCACAAGCCGGGGATTATTCAGTCCGTGAAACCTGGTATAAGACTCGTTCTATCCACGCCATATTTGCATTCATTCCTCCACCAAACGATAACATTGAAATCATAACAAAACTGCGGGGAGTGATCAAATCCACCGCTTCGGTCGGCGCACGTCGGCGGGCAGCTCGGCTGCAGCAATGTGCGGGTGCAACTAGGTTGGCGGATCACACCTCCTGCGTTCACCCTCAAACGGTGTACTTCAAGTTGGGTGGCCAGCACTCGGTCAGCCCCACCCATTAGCACTCTCGTGGTAAACTGCACTTTAGCTCATAAGCTCACGTGCATCATTTTGTACTGGCTTCCTTTTGCTCCTTCCCAAAATTCTGCAAAACCGATACAAAACGGATTCACGAATGGACAGTATTTTTATTGGCATCTGATATAAACTGACGCTCACAATGCATATTGACATCCGAAAACAGCTGAAGAACGTCGTTTTTCATCAACCTCTATTCTGGTCTGCGAAATTCGGCAATATACCGATGCCCTTGGTGACAGTTTTCCACACGAGTCTACCAGACGTCGCATCATTTGACTCCGGTTCTCCTACTCCTTTTCCAACGCCACCTTCATCTCTGGACCAAGCTAAAATAAATGAACTCAAATTTGCTCAAAACAAACCCCATGTATTAGTCCTATGGTCACACAATTCCTATCCCTTGTCGCTGCTTTGCTTTCCCCACGGGCTGTGGTTCCAGGTTTTGCGTTTTATACTGCCTCATATGATGTTCAGTCTGGTTTTGACCCATCTCCATTCCGTTATCATATCCATGCTAATACTCATCTTCACCATATAACCTTCTTGATTTTTGAGGATCCCGGCCAACTGGCGTCGACAGCCTTTGCCTTCCAGCCATATTTTGCGCCCGAGTTATGCACCTTTGATCCATTCAAACATAATATTACTCGCAGTGCAGGGCCGGTGATCAGTCACAGAAAAATCCTTGCGAATCGCTCTCTAGCTTTGAATTAAAAGTCAAAACCTCGTGCCCAGCAAATCACATTGCTTGTTATGATCTTGTGAGCGAAAACACATTGCATTGCATGTCCTGTTTTTGTTTTCCGTGTCTGCACTGTGCCTTCCTTGCACAGTTGTGATCTTGTCTGCGCACGGCACTGGAAATTCGAGAAATTTGCATTAATATTGTTATTATTATCAATATTATAACTATTTTCTTCTGTTGTCGGTTTCTCTGCATGAGCTGGTTTCAATCTCAGCACATTTAAATAGCTCGAATATCTGTTCTCTCTGCCCCTCTCCGTCTGCCTATTTTCTAAGACTTATTCCATCAGCTAAAAATCCCTTACCAGGTTTGATTCTGTAAAATATCTAGGAGTGACTATTAATGGAAATCTGAAGCGGACGTTTCTACTTGCGCGAAAACACTTCGACGGTCATCATTTCAAATGGGGAAGCTTGGACGCACCTCCCTACTTCTATACTAATGTGTTTTTTCAGTCATTATTTACTATTCTTCAGTTATTGTTGTGTTGCCGAGTTTGGTTGGTCTATGCACACACTGAGGCACAAGACACAAGTACTCGCAGTGCACAATATCCCAGGAGCCCAGCCTGTAGTCTAGTAGGACACGAACACACACACAGAGGTTGGAGACAAAAGTTCGGGCTCAAGGCTCAAGGCCCGTAGTCGCACAACGAATGGGACAGATCCGCTGCTCCCTTGAATGAGCAGCCACACGGAACAATAAGCGGCGCGAAATACGAACATCTAGCCCAGCCCGCTAGCAGAAGAGAGAAGACGAACACAGAGTACTGCCGCGCGCTTATTGATGACCCACCAACACAAGTCAGAATTCAAGTGAGCTCTATCGTTTATATAGTTTTGTTGGGTGGCCCTGATCGATGTGTGGACTAGCCAATCACAGAACGGGCTTTTGTGAATCTTTTCGCGGACATAAAAATATTCAATCGCGCAATATTTAAAATAATGTCAGTTCCGAAATATTGAGAAAAGGATAGATTCTTTTGGAAAATTAGTAGCAGAAATGAAATCTGCGGCTCCAAAAACCTTAGAATGGTCATCGACCATAACAGTTACATAGCAAGATTTACGCAAGAAAGACTTCAAAGTCCTTCACCGGGGGCTATCAATTAGTAGTCATATGTTCTTTGCATTACTAACTGAATTGTCTTTAAGTTTATTTGCTCAGCACTTGTTCCTATTTGAGAATCTCGATGACTAAGTTCCATCTGAACCCACGCATTCCCTGCACAACGATCTCTTAGTTATTTCTTGTCACATAACTACATGATTCGGTCTTCGTTTCATACTCTCCAGGATTCACATCTACGGAAACTCCACTGTCCCCTATTTAGCACGAATTTTGGCAAACCATGACTGGGTTACAACCGAATTCCTTAGAAATCCGTGTTAATGTTTCATGATAAATACTGGATAAGTTCTTTTAGCTTTTACGGGGCGATGAATATAATCTTATTTAATTTATTTATTTTTTACCCTACTTTATTTTGCCCCCACAAATTTGAATGAAATGAGATGTCATCGATTGTGCGAAAAAGCACGCACAATACATTGCGGTAGAATACAAAACGAAAATGTATCGTTTAAAACGTCCCCGATCCGACCCCACCGTCCAAAGGTGACAAACAATGGGCAGTCTTTCCCACCCAGTTTTCAATCAGCTCATTTTACGATCGGTCTATCGCCTTCCAACCTGCAGTCCGAGGCACTGCAGTGGACTCAGCAATCTGATGGGCCACCTTGGAAAACCCACCAATCCCGCTCGCCTTTGAATTGCAAAGACTTTTAACTTATGGGGCGCTGAGTGGTCAAAAGGCGGCCCAAATTACCTTCCTTATAATAATAATGCTGTGCATTTCTCGATTTGTGAGATAAATGCGCAAGACAATATCAAGTCTCAAAATAGTTAATGCACAGGAAATAGGGACAATATAAATCGAAAGGAGAGAGGGTGATAGTGACCTTTAGTAATTTGGAAGGCTTGCTTGTTTTTGTATTTTTCTCGGCATACGAGAGTCATGCGCAAGGTAAGATTAAAATTGGGCCAAGAAGGCACAGTGCAGACACGGAAAAAGGAAACCAAGCATACAATGCAATGTGGTTTCGCTCACAAGATCATAACAAGCAATTTGATCTGCCGAGCACGACGTATCGAGATTTAAAAAAACCCAGATAATGGTTCGCAAAAACATTTCTGTAACTGACTACAAGTCGTGCACTGCGAGTGGTACCGTTTGAAAGCAGCAAGGTGCGCATCGCGGGAGCAAAGTATGGCTGGAAGGCAAAGGCTGTCGACGCCAGTTGGCCGGGATCCTCAAAAATCAAGAAGGTTATATGGTGAAGATGAGTATTAGCATGGATATGATAACGGAATGGAGATGGGTCAAAACCAGACTGAACATCATATGAGGCAGTATAAAACGCAAAACCTGGAACCACAGCCCGTGGGGAAAGCAAAGCAGCGACAAGGGATAGGAATTGTGTGACCATAGGACTAATACATGGGGTTTGTTTTGAGCAAATTTGAGTTCATTTATTTTAGCTTGGTCCAGAGATGAAGGTGGCGTTGGAAAAGGAGTAGGAGAACCGGAGTCAAATGATGCGACGTCTGGTAGACTCGTGTGGAAAACTGTCACCAAGGGCATCGGTATATTGCCGAATTTCGCAGACCAGAATAGAGGTTGATGAAAAACGACGTTCTTCAGCTGTTTTCGGATGTCAATATGCATTGTGAGCGTCAGTTTATATCAGATGCCAATAAAAATACTGTCCATTCGTGAATCCGTTTTGTATCGGTTTTGCAGAATTTTGGGAAGGAGCAAAAGGAAGCCAGTACAAAATGATGCACGTGAGCTTATGAGCTAAAGTGCAGTTTACCACGAGAGTGCTAATGGGTGGGGCTGACCGAGTGCTGGCCACCCAACTTGAAGTAC
>LUCM01008897.1:0-12586 GCA_008360955.1 Fasciolopsis buskii | reverse complement strand
CCGTTTGAGGGTGAACGCAGGAGGTGTGATCCGCCAACCTAGTTGCACCCGCACATTGCTGCAGCCGAGCTGCCCGCCGACGTGCGCCGGCCCAAGCAGTGGATATGGCGGCGCCCCGGTCTATTGTGTTAACGCCGGCGTACTCGTGGTGTGGTGGAAGTAATTTGAGCATGGCATGTCAAGGGGTATATCGTTTTTCCAGGATCGGATAATCGCCAGAGCATGGGGTATGTTCCTCCATCCAAACAGGACTGTAAGGCCTGGAAGCGAGAAAAAAGGCGGCCGGCAGTCTGGCCCAGCTGCCAGCTGCAGGTTAAGAAACGATCAATCTTACGAGCAGCTCAGAGTAGGAGGTTACTAGGGCGCATGGTGCAATTGAAAATATATGGACGGTGAATGAGGAATCCGGGTTTTCTTTTTTTCTATACATATATATATATATATTTAAATAGGTGGGCTGGCTAGTCTAGTGGATCATCTGCACTATGAGTAAGCAGAACGAACCGGTATTTGGTAGGATCGTCTACACTATGAGTAAGGAGAATGAGCCGGTATTAAATAAGACGGACAGGGAATAACTGCTGCTGATATAAATAATGATCGAACTACAAAGATAGATGCACTAGAGATTGACTAAATTCCATTCGGCATTCAAGGATCATATTTCACTCTAGGGGGCCATGCCTTTCGAAATAGTAAATGGTCAGGGGTCAGTGGGTATGGTAGATGTAAACGGTCACTATGAGGAGAGAAGATAGCACATAGGACTCTATATTCGGGGCGATAGTTTGAAGTCTGAATTGGTCAAAATGGATAGATATCGATGAGGCATAATAAAGAAAGAATCCAAGACGTTTGCCTTTTTCGTCTGGAGGGTATCGTTTGGGTTCGTGAGAAGCAAGGCGATTTCTACGGGCCAGTCATTTGCATGAAGAGAAGAGTTAATGAAAAGTAAGGGTGCGGGTGATAGCGAACGTGTTTGTTTTTGTTTTTTTAGAAGACGGTTGCAGGTTATGTTTGTCGCACCGTGTTGTTGACGGTGTTGGGATTAGTGAGTTGAGTGGGTGGGAGAGAGCTATGGGTGAGCTATCCTATACGCAGTTAGAACGATAAGATTTATGAATATGAAGTCAGACTTTTGAGCGATAGGTACCATTTTTCAGCATCCTGAAGTGGACGACGTATACGGTGACAATTTTGCGCATTTCTCTCTCCCAACGATCAGCCAAAACTGGGGCTTCTCATAAGTGTTGAAGAAAACGGTCCTTATTAACTATCTTTAGGATAACCAGCCAGTACCCTCCCTAACTACCGGCCAACTCGCCTAAGCGGTGTACCAGGCAGTGTTCGAACAAATTTTTAAAAACCTTTTCAAACACCTGCATTCAAACATTATCCTACCTCCATCCTGGTTTACCACCAGTTTTGAACTGAGGAGCTGAAATGCAACTGTTACCGTTGATGAGACTATTGAAGAGTATTAAGTTTGCTTTTGCGCGCCGAAGTCCCAGATTCAAGATTCAGCATTGAACATTGTTGCCTGTAACTTAGATTTGGTGAAATGCCCACTAGCCGCTTCGTGAATTCACGCTGAACGGTTTCGATTGCCATTCTTTCGCTCTCCCATGCTGGGGCAGAGTAGGTAACAACTCTGTAGAATGGATCTGACACGCGTTTTAAAGAGGTTTGGTTTACCATCGTTTAGCTTAGAAGTTCTATGTGGCAACGCAACTGTTTTATTTGCCTTTGCAAGTTGAGTAAATGTGTGATTCGAAAATTGGAAGCTACAAGAGCAGTTTAATACCTGGTTACGAACCCTGTGCTAATGGGAATGATTTGACTGCCAAGTTTAAGTCTGCCCGTGGATGAGGCGCGCTTGCAAAGCAAGAGGCAGCTTTTTCGGGTAAGAACTTCATCGTTCATTCGTTTGCCCAAGTGTTGAGGGATATTAGGTTTTGGGCTATTTCGGCAATAATAGAGCCAAGAGCCTCAAGTTGTAAGGTGCAAACAATTTTGATGTTATCGGCGAATGGGAAGAAAAATCCGTTTTGGACAACGTTGAAAATATCATTCACGTATACAAAAACAGCAGGGGGCCTAGTACATTGCCTTGAATTACACCATTAGTTACTGGTCTGGGGTGGGAGGTGAAACCATTTACTTTCACTACTTAATTTCTGGACGAAAGATATGACGTAATCCACGACAGTATAGGGTGGGTGATCCATAGGATTTGATCTTTATCAGACTATGATGGGGTACTCTGTCGAAAGCTTTTGTCGTATCCAGATATACTGTTATCGCCGACTTTCCGGTGTTGGCAACCGTTTTGATTGTATTTAGGCAACCAGCCATACACTTAGCGCAATATTGTTTTTTTGAGAAAACCATGTTGACAAGTGCTGACATGTTTGTTATCCATGAGATATATGATGAGCTGTTTTTGATCAAGCGCTCCAAGATTCAAGAGGCAATCGGGGTATAGTTGATCGGTCTACAGTTAGCTGGGTCAAGCCGTGTGCCTTTTTCCCACATGGAGATTATGACAGACGTTTCCCATTGGGAAGGAAAGGTACAACATTAGACAGAGAGGTTGAATGTATTTGTCAATAATATTGAAATATCTCCTCCGCCTAGTGTAAATATGGTTGGAGGTGACGAGTCTGGTCCAGGTTGATAGCTGACTTTTGTTTTTCCAATAACAAAGCTATCACTTTCGGTAAGAAAAAACTGTTGAGAAAGTTTCCGAGGTCAGGCAATGGAGACATGGGGTTGGAAGATTGCTATCAGTGGTTAGGGAAGAGGCAAGGAATCTGTCAAGCGCCCCAGCGATTTCTTGGGGGTTATTTAGATAAGTATTATTGTAGGTTAGGTGGTGGATAGAAGTAGCCGAAAACCTGACGTCGTTTGCCCTTAATTTACCTAGTTGTGTGTCTTGGTGGCCGTAGAAAGCAGTTACCTCAAAGCATGTACATGATTTCGAAAGCCTATTTTTGTTTTCTCATGGGCCTTCATCGTCAGCGGGCTTGGAGGTCTGTATTGGGTGTGTACAACTCCGTCTCATATATATATTGAGGAGTTCACTGTGGGTTGCTTTTTACGAATGGATTTTATTTTCGGTGGCCGCAGTCCGGCATAAGTGCAGCGAGTACATGCCCACTTCAAACATTATAGCGCAGGAGAAGGCTGATTGTCTTCGGCGAAAACCCTCCCCGTCTACAGGGGTGCTAGTTACTGCATGTCGAATTAGTTGCCATCCTTTCTGGACCATTATCCTTTGGAATACTCAGTATGAGTCTTGCTTGGCGCTATCGGTGGAAGGAATGTTATCCCAAAACACATGTAAGTAGTCAGAAAAAATGTGGTTAAGAAGAACTCGGTAAACGTTTCAGGCCACCTCCTTTCCGGCAAAGTATAATGTAGCCGCAGCTGATACTCGCTTTTCGCAGATTATCTGTGAGTTACAGAAGTATTGGAGTGCGTCGTTCTCATTTTCATATCCAAAGATTTCATAGGAGTGCTCCTTCTCCACCGACCCACCTATATTCTCCTCTGCCAGTCCATACCCTCTCCGTCATAGGTCCCTAACTATCCATACGGAAATCGCCAGATCCTCTTTAAGGTCGCATTTCTTTCTTGTTGTTTATGCCAAACTTTGGAACAAACTTCCCATCAGCATTCGGTGCATACGGATCCAATCTAGTTTTAAAGCTGCCTTAAACACTTACCCAAGTGTCACCCGGGTCCTTCAATTGACCAACACCCCTATCTCGGAAGAGAATGCATTTGAGTCAGCCATGGATTTCTAAATACATAGCCCTCCCCCCTGCTTTCCATAGCACTCAATCTGAGGGCGCAGGAGAATCTAATATATTAGCGTAATACGGACAACACCGCATTTATGACCCTTATCTCTCAGAGACTCGGGCGTACGAAGTTTGGTTAGGATTATAACAGTTACTGCATTAGAGTCTCCAAAACCTAGATCTCGGCCAGCAACACTAAATAACATTAAGGCCCGTGATAGCAGAAGGATGCTGGATTCTATGACAGCTATAACCGCGATTAATCCTCCTTATATCGGTCTTCTCACCTCGGATTCCTGTAACCATAGATTTCTCTGCTCCTGATATGCTCTGCCAACATAAAGGATCCTGTCTTTATGCTGGGTATTGCCTGATCTAGTTTCTCTCTTCGTAGACATTTTATCAGAGAACACTTTCGAGGTTCCTTTTACTCTTCCTACCTACTCATCTTCCTTCCCAGTAACCTGCTAACGCTAACCAGGTAGACTCCTTTCCCTTAAGCACCCAGCCTAGTTTCGCTTATAAAAAAATCTGTCCACGTCACACAGACGATGTGATTCACTTATGCAAAACACAGGTCCAAATTAGTAAGCTTCAAGCAGCACTCGTAAATGAAAACAAGACAAGGCGTTGACGATGACGGAGCCATACGTACAGGTCTGCGTTTTACGGCATAAACTACCACCCTCCGTGTGCTTGCTTATCCCCACTTTCGTTTCCTTAGTCCGTGCGAAAACCCAAATGACTGCGACAGGTTTGCTTCAGCATCTCCGAACGTGAGGAAAACAGACCACCCCCAGCAGTTGCGAAAAAAACAACGCGGAAAATTAAAGTCAGGCGGAAGAACTATGGAAAGTACCTATATGGGCTCACCCATTCCTCTGTTAGAAAAAGAGAAAAAGTCACCGCTGGATCAGATTTACCCCAGCAACCAAAGCACACTCGGGCTGCGAAGGAATGGGCCACCTTCTGCAATGGATATGTATGCCATCAGCCCAGACCTGACCCTGCGAAAGGGGAAACCCCACACCGCCCTTGTTCGGTTAATAAGCGTTTGGCTTTGTTGGTCGGTCTGGGGAAGTAGCTCATCGGACTATCCACTTATGCTTCACCACCAACCCCTCTATTTTTTAACATGCCCCTGTTCCCCTAACCGCACACCTGGTACGTATGCTGACGTCTATAACAACTGCCGTCGTTCTTTCTTAATTATTCATGCAAGCTCACTGAAACTACTATGTGGTACAAGTTGCTATCTTCCTGTTCAAACACAAATTACCGATCCCGATATTCTCATGCTTCTCCCTTCTCTTCTTTCCACGATTTCTCGTATCAAATCTTGTCCTAGCATCCAGCCCACACTGCCATCCGCGAGCCATTCCGTCATGTCCTTTCTTGGCAACTGGGATTAGTAAACTTCGGCGAAAGATCACATGATCAGTTATACCTGACTCCCCGTAGCATGTACACCGCGCCCGTAGTCCAGAAGAGTCCCACAAGCAGAACAAATGGTGACATTATTCCCTAACCATTGTGCTGGCCGTCCTATCAGACCACTGTAATCTGCATCTGCGAAGATGTCGGAAGATAAACGGGAACGCGTTTCAAATAAGGACTATAAAGCACAGGAATGACTGAGCCATATGCTCTATAGGGTGCGAGCAGCCGATGTTTGTTGCATACGTCCCGTCAACGGAAACCGCTCCCTGCGTGTTTCATGACAGTTGTTTGGTCCTTGTAATCTTCGTTATAAACTGACTGTTATCACTTTTCCCATTTTTGTTTACTCACCTTAATACCAGCTGGAACAAATTCCAGCCTGCTCCTCTCTCTCTGGCTCTTCTCCAGGCTCGCCAATGACCACAGATGCAACGCAAACTATCGCCTAAAGATCCACTCCATCCTTTGCGCCGGTTGTCTATCACCGTTAGGAAGCTGCTGTCTAGTACCTGGCGGCGCGACCCTGAGACAAGTCAAACCACGCTGTTGACCGCCCCGGGTGCCTCATCTCAGATGGACCATCACGATTGTCCACAGTTACTGTCACTACTGTAATGCCGCGCAACCCCCAACCTCCAAACCCGTACCGCCAGAGAACACCATAATCTCCAATATTAATCAAGGATAACACAAGTCATTCATGGCAAGTGTATTCAAGGATTGATTGTAAATCTTACACGTACCCGTCTACTTCCCGCCACACATCACAATCTGCTCCCGGCCGCATAAGTTCAGTGACCATTGTTGTAAGTTCCATTGTCTCTCTGTCCACAATTTTCGCATACTTCCGTCCCGCAAATTGTCTGATGCAACCTTGAAGGTTTCTGCTGGTTCATTTTAAGCATTATTTTGACTACTGAATGTTGTTGACTACCACTCTTCATCCACCTCATATGATATCCAGTGTGATTTCGATTCTTCTCCACCCTGCTACTACATCCATGTTGATCTTCATCTTTACTATATTACCTTCCTGATTTTTGATGAGCCCGGCCACTTGACAACACCCACCATTTCTCCCCAGCCAAATTATGCACCAGCGATGCACACCTTTGATGTATTTAAACATGGACTGACTCGCAGTGCGCGACTCCTAGTCGGCCCCAGAAAAAAGTTATGGCATTGGATTATCTAGCTCTGATTCGAAGCCCAAAAACTCGTGATTAGCCCATCTTATTGCAGGTTATGCTCATTAGAGCACAGAAACTGCATCTTCACGACTAAACTTTCTCTAACGATTTCCAATGCGCCATCTGTGTAACTGTGATCTTGCCTTGCGCATGACTCTGGAATTTCGAGAAATATACCCATTATTATTATTATTATTATGTGCTTCGCGACGTGGCTGCAAGAACTTTTAAGTTTGCTCCAGTGTGAGCCTTTGGATTTGCATGAATTACGTAGTGGCTGGGAAACGTTTTTCGACTGGCCGATCTGAAAGAGAATGAGTAGCATAGCGGCTAACGAAATAGGTCGTACCATAGTTTAACGCCACAAAATGTTTCAATACTTGTCTTCCACGAATCGATTAGGTTCTTTACAATTTCTCTGGTGTTGATACCCAGCGAAATCCTAAAGTCCTGACCCGGTTTGCGCAACGCAAAGTCACGACGCAGTCTGAGATCGATTATTATTATTCGAGATCTAGGAGGACTTCTCACGGTAAGGCCTTGCACAATCAATAGCTCCTGAAAATTTACTAAGTCATCTTCTGTACTATTTTTTACGGGACTGTAATGCTGCAATGACCAAACAAAATTCAGAATAAAAAAGTGTTTTAAACGGAGTTCAACATTTTACACCACAACTAAATCGGTCTCTCTAAACAAGCGAGTGTGGTCTGACGTAAAAGTGCGGCTGGAAACATTCAGCAGACGTCTTGCCATCATTCAAAGAACTGCTCGTTCGGCTAGATGAAAAGTTTCTGGAAAGCTAGTAAGCGAAAAATTCTGGCAACAACCGAGTAATTTGGGTTTTGTGGCTTTTCAAACTGAAAGCCAAACCGTCCCGGGAGAAGAGACCAACCAGCGAGGTCGTAAAAATTAAATCAAGCCTCGAATTCCTTTTACAGAATCGGATTGCCACCCCTCCTTGCTAAGTTTCAAGCTGTTTGCCAGAGAAAGAAACTGTCAAGCAAAACGCTCAAAAGCATTGCTAGCTCAGAATGGGAGGCGGCCAAACATTGCCCCAAGGCATACAGTTACTAAGTCCTATGAGAGATTTTCACGGAGATGCCGATCATGTGCACCAAGAATGTGGATGGTTATTATACTGTATCGTGCCTTGCCAAAGGGGACAACTTTAAATCTTAATTCAAAACGACACAAAACGAAGACGCAGAAAACCTCCGGGGGATCAGCATTTTGAGGCAGGAACTAGCATACAGGCCAGATATGTTCCGCCCACGGCGTTAAGTGAAGACATGGGAGATCAGGACACAAATAAAGAGAGGGGGTCGGATGGGATGCACGCAGCCATAAATAAGTTGTTGAGGTCTATTTTAGTGATGATACCTACAGAGCACTTAAACAGAATCGTTTTGGTGGCGGTCCCCACAGTCAGCTGGAAAGTAGCGAAGTTCTATCCAATTCAGAAAGGTGGCCCATAAGAATATGCAAATGGGTATCACGCAGTAAGCTTAATAAAATTTAATTTCAACCTTCCAGAAGGGATTAGGTGGAGCATAATAAAGTCGAATATCACAGCCGGCACAGTGAGCTTCACAAGGAAATGGCTTTACCAGAACCGATCACATTTTTCCAACTTCCTATCGGTTCTCCACGGAGTCTCTTCGCTTCTATACCACCAGGACCAGGAACAATTCTGGTACCTATAATGTAAAAAAAAAGGATTTTTACTAAGATAAACATTGATTCTCAGTAAAAGTGGGGCAATTAATGCAACCCATGGTTGCACACTGGCTTCATGTATGTGTTAATGGGGGCCACCCTGAGTATTTGTTGAGGAGGCCTTATGGGGTCCACCACAGATCGCAAAGCAGTTCGATATGGCCATGGGGGCGGAACACAAATCATTCTGGTCAACATACACCATCTGACCTCACCGCTCCACTGGTTAAGGGTTTCAGGTTAACAGGGATTCATGGAGACCCAGTCCAACGGGATGCAACTCGAATACAGGAGTGGACACGCAATGTTAGGTGTTTGCCGGGCTAGACCATGCAGTGCTGTCCGCTCTTGTCACTTCAGTCTTTCCAGTTTTTTAAGGGGTACTCCTGGAGTTTGCACCAGCGCAACTTATTCACCTTCATGGAAAGTGGCGAATTCCTCTGGTATTCTTATCAGCTTAAGTCATTGCTGTGGATCTTCTGGACACATTGCTTCTACACAAGTGTTGGCGGCACTAGAACCTGAGTACATTGTTTGATTCATTAGTTTATCAAGTACTTCTCACTCCAACGATCGAAGTAAATTCCTTCGTCGAAGGATGTTCCCGACCAACTGTCTGCCTTTTTTCTGATCCTAGATGCAGTGAAGCAAGAAAGCGTATCCCACCCTTTCATAACTGGTGCGTATATTTGCATTTGGATTCTCCTTTCGGACAAAGCAACAGGTCTTTTCAGGTTTAAATGGTGAATACACTCAAAGCTAAATGTTCCGTAGTTCAAGCAAAAGAACAGATCACCATAAAATCAGAAGCTTCGGGGCTAAAAAGCTTGGGACTTCCAAGAACAAGCCTTTGTCCCGTGCTTTCATAGACGTGTTTTCCGTTTCGTACAAGAGGAAGCCGACATGGTAAAAGGATCAGTGATCTCTATGACAAAATAAAGCTGCATGAAGCTATCTTATCGAAATTATCTTTACAGGTAGACATTATGCATTCCAGCCGTCAATGCTTGGGTGAAACTTGCGGTACGTGGACTTTACCTCCACCTAAGTCAGCAGACGAACAAGAGCTGAGAAAAACGCCATTGTGTTTGATGTTACTGATCGCTCACCCGTAAATGCAGTGAAGTGCAGCAGTTCAAATTTGCGCAAGATACGGCGCCACCGTTGCGTCTGCGCCCAAATAAGAAAGAAATCTCAGCGCCATGACCAACCGCTAATTTTTTCTTTCATGGTGAAAGGGCTGATCAACGGCTGGCAGCCGTAGATTTTGGGACTGCAATCTGCCCCCTGCCCCAAACCTTGGCTAAACAACCTCATCTAACTCCACTGTGGATTGTTTCTATGAGGAAAACTGGTGGTGCTCCCAAAGCTAAGATAAGGCAGCGGTAACCTAAAACATCCCCAGCAATTCATCTTTGTTGTCATCTCCCTTGGACTCAACTTCTACAGGAAACTGGTAGCCTCCGGTCCGAAAAGAAATTTTATCCGATTAACGCATCACCTCGCAGGCCCACCAGACCATTTCGATCCAATCCGAATCATAACCAACAAAACGAGGTGTCTTACACTACACTCAATCAAGACGTATCTTTATATTTGTTAAATTCCGGTCTCCTTCCCTTTGCCTGCAGAAGCTCTTTTATAAATCCGTCAAGTATACATCACTCACATCATTCTAAGCCATTAGGGATAGTAATATATCCGCCCCTCAGAAAGCTGGACATAACGGGCATTGCCCTGAAGCGGACTAATTAATTCTTTACTGTCAAACACTTCGTTGTCAAAGTTACTCCCTCTTCTTTCCCTTCTATCCTTAGCGCCAACTGCCATCCCAAACCTCGTGCTCATCTCCCGCGCAAGCCGCTACTGAGGGTTTACCCTCCTGCTTTTCCTGAGAGAAATTCTGGTGCTTCTGGACCTCTGTTTCTAGATTTAACAACCGGGTAAACCTTATGCATGCTAACCATCTTACATAATCACCGATGACCATTCAGGCTCACGAACTTCATTTAGAAATTACCATCAGGCATTCTGATGACGGTTTTGCTCACTGTGGCCCACTGACCGCAACTGCCAACTCCATCATGCATTAGCTACTATTTTGCATTACCATCCTAACCTCATTTCATGAAATGGATGTCAATCCCATCCACCTCACAAGGCAAACCAACTGCGCTCTCTGGTTACTTGACCTCCAATAACCTTCGATTTGGGACCATTTATACTTTCTCGGTATATGTCTCCTCTCACTTTGTCACTTCGAGGGCATCGGGGCCAACTTTTTGCTTTTCCAAAACAAGAATACTCTTGGTGATTTATCTTGCACGATTGCTTTCACACAGATTTATCACCGCTCACACAGATGTACCTGGTTTTTAAAACATAAATGTTCTTTATTGAAGCATTTGGTGCTTTATCTATGCTATGCGTCATGCGAAGTTCCGGCCGTTGTCGTCACCAACGATTCTTGCAGATGCCGACTGGAATGAAAATTGCCTAACACCACTATACCCAGGATTGATCATAATCTCTTGATCCTCAGTTGATAAAATTCAATCTCTAATTAAATTTGTTACTGAAACAAATTCAGATACAACTTTCAACACAAAGGTATGAAACGGTGATCCAAGGTCAGCGAACTGCCAATTTCTCGTAGGTCGCATCGTGCTTCGCAACACCGGGCTCACCGGTAATTGAAGTGGTTTAGTGCATGCAAAATGAAGGCACTGCATAACCCCGGGTTATAATAAGGCTCTTTAGTTTGCTCACTAATAGCTTTGCGTGCTTTCACGTTGACCAATTGGCCCTTTATCTTGGGAATCATTTATGGCTCCCTCAGCACGACTGCCCCCAATTTCTTACCCGGTACCAAGGCAATAAATCATCTGTTTCAACAGCCTTTCTGTTCTAGGCTTTTAGCCGGCATAACTAACGTCTCTCAAATTAGCTGGAATTTCATTACATCCCCTCAAAGCTTCCTTGATTCTATTTTTGTCACTGGATAAAAGCTTTGCGTGCGACGGGCTATGCGACCAGCCAGCAGGAACCACATTACCGATTTGTTATTTAGAATGGGCTATTTTAACGCAACGACCGAAAAGCTTAGCGATCTTTCATGTAATGACTATAAAGGGGTTTCTTGCTTCTTTCCCA
Organism: Fasciolopsis buskii; assembly: GCA_008360955.1. Lineage (NCBI taxonomy): Eukaryota > Metazoa > Platyhelminthes > Trematoda > Plagiorchiida > Fasciolidae > Fasciolopsis > Fasciolopsis buskii. Next base: position 1,278 of record LUCM01008897.1, on the reverse strand, counting down.
TTCTATCTCCTCAGAAGTACGAATTATACAATGCACCATACATCGCTTCAGGTGTGACAGTCATTGGCGCACATTACTTCTGTGGACTTCAAATGATTTCTTCCTGCAATGCAGCCCTCAAAAGGGGATTCAACAAACGGCATTCAAAACTGCCTCCCTATTTAAAAACGACCGCAAACACAAGAACCATCAGACAATATAGCAGCTCTCCCATTAACAGTCTCTAAGGCAAAATGTAAAGTTTCAGGTCACATACAAGGAACCACTGTCAGTTGTTTCTGTTGCAACTTCATCACGTGTCAGTATTTGTGGGCCGCAGATTGAACAGAGCGCGGGTAAGGCATAAGCACTCGCCCTGTTTGGTGCCAAAAGATCTCTTAAATTGGCTCGGTTACTTAGAAGCAGAAGTCATAACAAGTAGATAAATCTTCGGTCAAGAGTGCACAATTTCCGGCATACGCGTTCTCTAGGCACTAAAAAAGTTACGTTGAGTTCATTCTTTTTGAGAGCTGTGGCCGCTAAACTTTGTTTTGCCCCATCAACCGTGCCTCATGGTACTAAACACGTGTCTTTTACCATCAGATTGGAGCTCCCTAGAGCGTCTCGCACACTTTTAGGAGGGACCCCCGTCTAGATCCGGCTGCAATTATATACCACCAACTCTTTCGTACCATGATATTACTAGCACTGCAAAAATAATACTCAAAAAATTCAGCATATTAATTGCGTTTTCCATATTTCTATCACGGGGGGGTATACATTGACAATAATAATAAAAATAATGCGTTTCTGGATTTGCGAGGGGCATTTGCTAGACAAGGTCAAAGTTTTACTAAGGTAATGCACAGAAAATGTGAATAATATAAATCGAAAGGAAAAAAGAAGTGAGAGCAACATCGGGTAAATTGAGAAGCTTGTTATTTCGTGTAAATTTCTTGATATACGAAAGGCATGCGCAAGGCGAAATCAAAATTGTGCAAGGAAGGCACAGTGCAGACACGGAAAACAAAAACAGGACATGCAATGCAATGTGTTTTCGCTCACAAGATCATAACAAGCAATGTGATTTGCTGGGCACGAGGTTTTGACTTTTAATTCAAAGCTAGAGAGCGATTCGCAAGGATTTTTCTGTGACTGATCACCGGCCCTGCACTGCGAGTAATATTATGTTTGAATGGATCAAAGGTGCATAACTCGGGCGCAAAATATGGCTGGAAGGCAAAGGCTGTCGACGTCAGTTGGCCGGGATCCTCAGAAATCAAGAGGGTTATATGGTAC
>LUCM01008894.1:28628-48099 GCA_008360955.1 Fasciolopsis buskii | reverse complement strand
AAAAGTACTGTCTCGCCGAGGAGGCCAGGAAGAGGAGCAAACCATGAATAGAGCAAGAGGAGAATAAAGTAGCCTATGAAGGGTGGAGCAGGCACACGAGTATAGGAACCCGAGAAGTGGTGAAGGTCATCAACCCGGCCACAAGATACTCGGAAATAAGTGCAAGGCAGAAGGATATAGAGCAAACCCCGCACCAGATGATCCGGGAGTTAAATAGCGTGCAAAAATCCAGCGACATCGCCTTGGGTAGAAACCACAATGTCTTCATCCGTGGGATCCGAGAGGCCTTGATGAAGGAGGGGAAGTGGAGGGAAAGGGCGGTAAGGTACTATGGAGCTCATCTGCGCCGAGCGTTGAAACTTCCGGAAGATGATGCTTTGGAAATTTTACTCCTCCCGGGAAGACGCTTGGTAGTCAATGGGTTGAGATGCCGGTGACTACGGCCATCATTTTTGTAGTTTGCTGATCCGCGGCATAAAGGCAATTTGTGTGCATCAATCGACAGAACAAAGACGATCACCAAGGAGGTAACGGCCAAAGAGCTGAATGACCTTGCGATAAGCAAGATCAGAACTAAGGATGCAAAGAGGAACTCGCTAGGATTCAATACCGCGTCAGTGCAAGTCCTCAAACTTAGAATCAGAAAGTTGGGCGAAGGAGGGCAACTGAATGCCTCTCCGTGCAGCGGGGCTGGAGGTGACCGCAATGGGCGGGCACAAAGCTAAGTCTGGACCCGACACCGGTGAATGCCATACGCCGGAAGAGCCAAACTAAAGACGCCCTGAGCACGGAGGCGAGGGCGAGGATTTCGACTATCAAGCGAAAAACGGGCGATGGCCTCTGGAGAAAGTCCCGCGCATGCGGCACCCCGTCCGTCTGGCGGTCAAAATGACGAGGGGCGGGAGTTATAAATATGGCATGAGCTTCTCAGGGATGGATAAATGTAGACTGCTGGACTTGGGTCTCCAAACTCAGTGGGAAGTAGAGAGAGGTAGCAACTTCGTGGAAGGCAATTAAGAGCAACCTGTTAGCTGTAACATACTTGGTCGCACCTCCAAAGCGAGAGGGCTACCATCATGGCGGAGGAGTAGAATCACAATAGCCAGAAGGTGGAAATGCAGGGCTTTCATGAGGTATGAGGACACATAGGACTACTGAGATTACCCATGATATATACGGGAGAGAAAGAGAACATCCCGTATCCACGGACAATGCCCAACTGCTTACGAAGAGCGGAACGCTGGGGCCGCTAAAATAAACCCCAAAGCATATTACAACTACGTGCAGTCCAAGGCTGCTTTGCGAAAGGCCGTAGGTTTAGTAAAACCACCAGGGTGTTAGGTTAGCCGAGAGTCAGGAGAAAGCCGGCTGTCTCTTGACATTTTCCCAAGCAGTATGAAGGCAGGGTCAAGGGCCACAGGGACGAACACTAGCTCCCGTCGCCCCTTTGGTAGAGATGTCGGACGAAGCGACCACGAAGGAAGAATTGTGTGGTAGTCTAAAATTGGGCACGTCGAAAGCGGCCGGGCCCGATGTGATCCACCCGGCGATAGTAAATCCTCTGGCGGAGGTCCTGTGAAACCTTGCACCTGGTATTTAAGGCGTTGTTGGACAAAGGGCGGCTCCCCGCGGACTGGTGCGTAAGTGCGGGGACAGAGATAACTGTAGTAGCTGTGGACCAGTGAGTCTGATATCCATCATGCTGGAAACCCTTGAAGGGGTGTTCGCGGCAAGGTGTTCAATCACCAAGAGTCCAACAAATTAATGATTACAGGGCAGCACGGTCTTCGGCACGGATGTTTTTCTTAACGAACCCCGTATGCTTCCTGGACGAAGTAACAGGTCGGATTGACGGGGGCGACAGAGAATTCCGCTATTTAAACTTTCGGAAGGCCTTTGATTCCGCGAACCACAGGATTCTTGACCAGAAACCGGAGGCTTTCGGAGTGGATGCCAGGTTGAATACCTGGACAGCACAAACTGCAGGGTACAGCCTTCAGGGTGAGTGTCGAGGGTCGTCTATCGGACAGAAGGTCGCTACACAGGATGTTGCCTCAGAGGTCTATCTTAGGGCCCCGCTCTTCCTTATGTATGTCAAACGCATAGCTTGCAGGTTCGAAAATGCTTGCGTAATGTTTGCTGATGGCACGAAACGATCATGGATGGCAAACAGTGAAGCTATCCAGAGGGATCCGCATAAGGTTAACCAGTGGTCGTGGGCTGGGATCTGATGAACCAGAACAAATGTCAGGGACTCATGGAAGCAGAAGCAAATTCCTTTCGCCACATGGGTGCACCTGGGCACCAGATCGCGATGGCGCAAACTCAGCATGCAAGAGACCTCGGGATCGGCGTGAGTACGAAATTTAAACCTAGTCTGCAGTGTCAGCAAGCGGTCAAGAAGGCATGGCGTGCCCCACGCCAACTTAAAAGGACCGTAGGGCCTGGGAGGCCTAAATTTCTTCTGCCTTAGTTCAAGGGATTTGTAAGACCACACTTGGAATTCTGCATCCAGGCATGAAGGAAATATTCGGTAAGAAATAGTAAGATGCTGGAACAGGTTCAGCGTGTTCTTACACGGCATTTTGGACATTTTCGAATTATGGGACATGACCAGAGGCTGATGCTCTTGGCTTGTAATCTTTGGAAAAATGTGAAGAAAAAATGACTTAATACAGGCCTCCAAGACCATTAAGGCTCTGACCGAGATAAGGCGTCACCATGGAGCCCAATTAAAGATAAGGAGAACGAAGCAGTTGGGGGTGACGGAAAAAGGATTGCGCGAGAACACGTAACCACCGAGTTGAGGAGCAAATCGTTTGCCGTACGAGTGGTGAGTGGCTGGAACAAGCTACCAGAGGGAGTGGTCGAGGTGGGGCCAGTGCGTGAATTCAGTGGGGGATAGGCAATACATAGCTAACTGTGTTTGGAGAGGACAGGTTGTGAAATGTGGGGCTGAGGAAGTGGTCAAGAGGAAAGCACCCCATTAATCGCTCCTCCCTTGTGTGAACTGAAGAGGGTTTTCCACCCTCCAGTTTTCGAAGCATCGTCCGATCCAAGAAGCCCTCGGTGCAAGAACCTGGACAATCAGGCATCTCGCCATATAGTCTCGTAATCTATCTGGAACTGGAGCTGGAACTAGAAATGTCTACTGTTTTATGAACATCGAGATGTACAAATATATAAACATCAAATTTGCGGCCAATGAAACAGTAAAACAAAGGCCAAAAGTCCATATCTGCCGACCGTGAATAAGAAATCCTATGAAGACCCACACCACATACAAATAGGCGCCTCCATCGAAGGACGACATAAACAACCGAAGTGAATACACAATAGATCAGTGGGCCACGCAAATTCTCAAGTTTTCTTTGTTTATTCTCATCATGCGTGAAAATCGTGAGACTCTTACGTGTAACCAATGTCTTCTGACCACCCTGTTGCTTATCGCACAAAACAAGGAAACCGTTCTTGAGAATTGTGCAACTGTTCGCGGCTTTGAATTCAAAGAAAGGCTACAAAAACCGTGGAGTGCTTTGTCAACGATAAAAGTGGATCATTTCCTGGGGGTGTGCTGTCTACGTACGGATTCAGGTGCGAATTTGATATGACCCAGTGGATGAATTGCGGCAAAAGAGGGCACAGAAAACGAAGAGGAGTCCGTATTCCCACCTGCTGAAGGAGAATAAAACGAAGGCTAAGCAATGTTTGATGCTGACAGATTGACGGACAAAAACAACGGTTAAAAGCAGAAGGTAGGTCTGCGCTCGGAGTGGGGAAGAATGCCGTCGTGCGTGCAGAACTTTAGGTAAAAACTGTTGTTTTTTGAGACCCTTCTGTAAAATTGGGCGAATGGGACCTCGGAATGAAGTGAAGGAAGGTCTGACTTAGGTTGCGTGTGAATGACGGACCCATGATGGTTCTAACCACAACGATGTCACTGGGTGCATCTCATCGAGTGTGGGCTATCCACAGGGACAGTGCCTCAAAGAGGGGAAGGCACGTGTGATTGGCAGTCCTGATTGCAGCCAAAAATCGCCGAAACCGAGATACTCGCCTGATGTGCTCCGGCCAATGGGATGGATCTGACCACATCCACGTTGACAAAATTGCCTTGAAAACCACAGTACCGTTAAGCTAAATTTTTTGTTGGAACATCCAGAAAGGAGATCGACATTACGCTACACACGTGATCTGGCCAGGCCTTGCGTTGAAAGAAGCAATAGTTTTGCTGCCTTCAGATGGATGTAGATCTTTACTTTATGTTGGGATTAAATATTACTGTTGAGATGTATCAATAGGGATCCGCCCTTGGCCAGCTGCAAAACCAGGCGGTTTGGTCAATGTCTGGCCTCTTTCCTTGGCAAAGAACATTGGAAAAGAGGTGGGCAGCCTGGAAGGCATTCCACTGGAGATACATGGTCAGGCCCGACGATGAAGGTCATAAATACTCAATGAAACTATTGACAGATTGTGTCATGCAATACCTCACTAGCGGTAAATGGGCACAGAAGGGGCGCCTGTTCTACACGCAACACTACAGTTCGTCGGATGCAAAGACGAGAATATAGCTGATATGTTGCCAACCACGTGTATTTTGGACCGTAAAACGTAAAGTTAGACTTCGAAGTGCTACGCCGAAGTTGCGCTCGCGGACGCCGTGCGCTTGAAACGAATACTTGGTCGAGAGAAAGAGTTGTGATTAAATCAACCTATGGGCCAACTCCCACAAGACCACCCGGAGAATGTGCTCTGGTTAAGTGTTTTCCGAGAAAGCGGGGAACAGATTGAACATCCAAAGGATAATAATGTCCCCGTAAATAATACAACTACATGAATCAGCTCGAAGCGAGACACTGGGGACGCGCCGGAGCTAGTTACGCAAACCCAGAAATCCGTACGGTCGAAGCAAAGGTGCGACGTTGTCAGCGGAGTTTACTTTCCACCTGCTCCAAAAGTTTCTCCCGCCCTGTCTCGAACAGGATTGCCACACCCAAACTAAAACGGTCTATAACAGTACTTAACGCATTTCAGTCACTCACCCAATCATTCTCAGCACTCTGCATATCAGCAGCCAGGCTACTATTCTAGAAGGCCAGCCTACCTGTGGACCGCCACTGTGACACTCTCGGCACACCAAATTCTTGCAAACTCAGGCTCCTGGGGTTCGTTCTCCGTTCCTTTTGCTTATCATGAATATCTCCCCCAACCTTTATTGTCCAGCGCAAACCCCAAATGCCCCGCTTACCGAACACCGATTCCCTTTTTGCTGGAATTTACAAAATGGCTTCCATTCCAGCAAAAAATAGCAAGTATTAGATAGTTTGCTATTTACCGGACACTATCCATATTCACTCATCCTTCGCCTAGAAGCTTTGCCTTGTCACCGATGGATCCTCTCACATTGTTCCATCCCCACCAACACCACATCTACTCAACGGAATCATTCCAAATTCTATTGATTACCTTCCTAATGCCTTCCATCGCCGTGCATTTCCTTCAGAAAGTCCCCCAACTTGGACAGTCCCACGCCAGCCAGTACATTAGACTGGACTAGATTTATCCCTTTACCACAGCTGTGCAAGCACAGAACCCCTGATGCACTTGGTGACTATTCGGTCCCTACAGAGGCCAACAACTATATATTATGCGACAAAAAGATTGTAGTAACTTCTCTATAATCCCTCTGAACTCACGCCCCTTAACTGATAAAATAGGCGAGCCAAGACTGTTGGCAGGCAGTGACACTTAGGATGTCATATCAGTCGCTAAGACCTGGTTAACTAACCACAGTCCTACGTCTTCGTTTTATCTGGCGAGCTACAAATCCTGCGAAACAATCTGATAAAACCGTAGAGGAAGTGGTTTGCCGGTTTAAATAAAGCAGCCCTTAGCAGTTATCTTCCAACACTCACCGCTTCGATCAGTTGCCGATTAATGTTCAGCTACCCGAGCTCGCAATCTGTGAAGGATGGAAGTACCCAATTTCAATTTGGAATACTTCCGATATGCCTCTTCTCAATCACCCATTCGTCTGCCTATCTCGTCCCAAATGCAACCATAAGACTATTGCAGGTGACTTTGGTGCCCATAAAATCAGTTCTTCCTTATGAGCTCCACCAATCTAACATGTAATATTGCTCGAGATGCACGCTGGATGGGTGATCCAACATGTGTTAAGCCCAGAATGCTTCTTAATATACTGGGCCTGGATTTGCGCTGGGATCCTCACATAGATGTCAACGAGAGTGCAGTGAATTATCAGTGTAAGGGTCACATAGGTGGTGTTCTAGCTTTGTCCACTTTCCGGTCTGGTGTTTCTTTTTCTAAAGAAAATCTCGTTTTGGCAGAGACAGAATGCAGAATAACATGCACATCTCGACCAAAAATGCACTGGTTTTTCCGCTACTCAGCCGCGGTTGGAGATTTGGGGCTTTGCTTACTGCGTATCTGCTTCTTTAACGGAATGTAATATGCACTCAAGTTCTCCTCACCCCAAAAACTTGAACTTCCAAAGGAAAATCGTTCTGCATGCTCGAGAACTGAAACCGTGTTAAATAAGCGCACAGCCGCAATTCACCGTTTGAACAGGTTCTCAGCTGCAGCTGGTTGTAGCGGGGAAATATATGGCTTATGCAAGTATTCCACGGTACGTTTGCCAATCAGAAGATAACTTTTCATAGATACCTCTCCTCAGTAATGGCTAGATGCTTGATAAATGGGTCACAAAAACTTTGTGTGGATTCAAGATGGATGGTTGCTGGACGATATAGTTCATTTAACGAATCAATTTATTTAAGACTGGGCAAAATCCTTGCATTTTGACCTTCCCCTACTTCCTCGCACCTCGTTTCAACGAAATTCAAAGAAAGCTGTGTAGGTTTTGGGATTCTTTGAAGCGGACAATTTCCTTCACACGCGTTGCATTTTAGCCAGGCCAGCGACCTTCCTCCGTCCGCAAACTCGAATATATATAAGTTATTGTGGTGACAAAGAATGGAATGAAATGTGATGGACCGCTAGGTAAAAAATAGCGCAAATGCGTTGGCAACGTAGACGACAAATTTGATAAGCAAGAAGTACACAGGTACAGCCTCAAGACCAGTTTCCGTCGGATGCGAAAAGGAGAAAAAAGGCTGACGTAATACCATCCAGGTGTGTTTGGGACTATTCATCACAGATGGACTGAGCTCTGATTAAGTCCGGTAAATACGCTTGCCATCAATGTCCGCGCGGAACGTACACTTAAACGAAAGGAAACCGGGGATTAGTAGACCACAGGATGGGTGTTTATTCAGAAAGCATTATTGCCACCAACCCAGGCTACGAGTCGTTTGGTCCAAAAGAAGTAATTCCCTAATGTTAATATCCAAGGGATCAAGGTTCGCAAAGGCGGAGACGATGAAATGCGTTGATAAACAGATCATAAATTTTACATTTAGGTGTCCTTGTTGTGAAATCTACTGAGAAAGCAATATAGCCCAATTTAGTAGCCTTCTGCACCCCGGAAAGTTTATTCATATCCCACTGAAAATTGGCCAGACAGCCAAAACGTCAAATTTAGGATGATGCCGCGCTTCAAGGTGTGCCGATATTATTACAGAAAAATTCGGTCTTGAGAGATGATTTTGTGAGGGGAGCATGCAGAGAGAAAGTCCCATATCTCAACGGGTATGAACAAATTTCGGTCTTGTTCGTTCTGTAGAAAACAGCGTCGCAGCGATTGATGTATTATTAGAGCAGGATCAAGCAAAGCATGAGTCGGACAAGCCGCAGCTGACCTATTTGAAATCAATCGCTTAGTTTATGAAAAGAAGGGATGAATGAACAAACAAACTCAATATGATCTTTAGGAGATCCAAGAAGCATGCCCTGTCGCAAAACCAGGATATACAGGTAGAAAAAAGCAGTGTGAACGAAAGTTTTTACATCAATAAGAAAGAAAAGTGGTGGATAAAACGGTAGGAAGGAATAGAGCCTATCGAATCAACTCTCATTATAGGCTGTTAATGCGAAAACACAACACCCCATGGTTACAGCATAGTAGCTTCCTAATTGTGCGATTTGGTCCGACTGTGCCAACTCTATTCAAAAAGGGAATAAGTGTGCTAGCGATTCAGACGAAGACGAAAAATTTTCTTAAAATAATGATCCAGGGAATTTTATGAGAGGCAAGGTAATCAGAGCAGCAGAAATAAAAAGTGAAAACCCTCCAACTGGGCTATGTTCAAGCAAACGTGAATATTATGGTGACATGCAAAACAGACGTTCGTGAATGATACTATTCAGAAAGAGCAGAATGGAATGTTGCTCAATTGACTTTTGGATTTCCATTAGAATCTTATCAGGTGGATGGCACCCAGGGTCTTTTGAAATTCCATGCTCAACTAAGTTATGATATCACTAAGACTAAAACACGACGGGACGAAGGCATTTGACGGTGAAACCAACGGTAAAAGGTGCTGGAATAAAAAAATCAAGTTGCTTTCGAGAGAACGCAAGACTTTCCTGTACGATAGAGGAATAGAATTTGTGTTGCTTTGCAAGCACTGAGTTGGTGCTCGTTGCTAAAGGATGAAAGAAAGGCAGAGGAAGAAACGTCTGGCGCTATGAGTCTTATTAGGGCATCCGAAAGCAGTTTTCAAAGAGGGATAGGGCAAAGACGATCAGGAACGGGCTGAATAATTTTCCATTGTATAAACAAATTGACAGTTAGCTAACTGGCTGGCCAACCTGGAAGCAGCGCTTTTGCGATTGAGGCAGAAGGTTTAATCTAACAAGTTGCTCAGACCCGAAAGTGGTGAAAATGATTCAAAACGGAGGATCTAGCCGTGCCATCTACACGGGGGTGATGTCGTATCGAAGTTTCACAATTGGCTTTCGTGTTGCATGAGAGGTCAATAATCACCAGTATTTCAGAGTTTGAGATTATCGATTTTTTGGACACGCAGTAATTTAGTCGTATCCAGTTGACTGATATACCGAGCACCGGTCTGGCGGCGTGCCTAACGGCATGCGCTTAAATGTGATGGTTCGAGAAACAACACTAAGAATTTGGAATCAGGAAAACAAGGTGGAAAGAATTTGTATTGTAACAGAGCCGCCAGCTGTGTTTCCATGCGAGGACTTGCAGATGAAGTGCGCCATTTTTTGGAATTATGAGTAAGAAGCCATGATCTTCCGTAAACGTAGTTCGTATGAAGACAGGGCCTTACGGAACTGCGAAAAAAGAATTCTAACTTTTGAAAATCGGTATCACGTTAATATTCATTTTCCTCAGATTAATAGATGGTGAGCAAGTGTGTAACTATGGCTAATTATTACTGTTTGCCCAGAATAGGGTCACATTTGGCTCTTGAATTCGATTCAGGGACAAATTATATCTGCTTGTTCCATAGTTAGAGGAAAACGCGAAGACGCTTAGCAGTGTTCGAAACACGGAGGGGCCTATTACGATACCTAAAACGGAGACAGAAGGTGGCGTCTCGGCAGAATTGTAGGGGAGCAACTGAGCTGACTTGTTTAAAAAATCAAAGTCCGGGAGAACCAGTTCATCTCTAGGCGGCGAAATAAAGACTGTTCTAAGTTTAGGGATAGGCATTGTTCTCCTTAGAGGCTTTGTTCAAAGTTGCACTATGCAAAGGGGTCTAATGGTGAGACGATTATGTCAAACCATCCACTACGCCCATTAGTACCAGTGGTGTTTATAACTAGCTATGTACTTGAGTTGGCGGCGCCAAACTCGCCCGTATGAATACCATAACGGTCTACAAGGACAGGCGAGCTTGATTATTGGCATTCACTAGCAGCAATGACTCTATCTCCAATTAAGGAATGTGCCGCCAAAGCTTTAATCTTCTATTTTGTGGCCTCAATTCTTCTGCTTTTAGTGGTATGTGGCAAGTAATAAAAATGGATAAATGAGCGATAGGATTATTTTAGGCTTGGCGTTTCTTTCGCCGAATGCGTAGATCATTTTAAGTGGTTTCTCCGAAGAGCCATTTTAGACGATAACATTTTTGAGTTGTAGCTCCTTCGGACTGCCTGATTAACCATCCGGCACGGTCGCCACTTATGCGTTGCTCAAGCCCTGCTGGCATGCGCTTGTCAAAACATACTCAGCCAGCTACAGTATCCGACTGTTTTTTCCTTCTACCGGTCAAGTGTATGGGTTTTCAGCATTGCAGTCCTACAGAGCCGAGTAAGAGCAAAGCACCAGTGGTCACAACAGTTTAAGGCAAGCATACATGATGCGAGATCCGCATTTAGATAATTGGTCTTGCAAAGTCATTCGAAAAAGTTGTAGTGAGTTGTCAGTTATCCGAAGTTAATTCTTCGGGAATTAATCAACAGCCCATGAGCCAACCAAATCTTGATATAAGGAAAAGACAATTAAGCTAAATAGGATTTCTGGTGTGCCAAATCCAGCGATCGCGGACGAAGTTTCGTAAACAAAAGAAATAAATATAAATGCCACAAGAACCAGTGATTTTCTAAGAAAATAGGTAATAAATAAAAAACTGGAACCGGCTTTTCGGTGCAGCAAAACCGCGTAGGTTAGGAACCACCAGATACTTCGTGAACGACTGCCTAATATTTTTTACAGCATCTGTGCCTAGAAGCTGCGTAGGGAAGGTAATAAAAATGCAGGATTAAATGGGAGGTCTTGCGTGGGTTTTGCAAAGTGGGAGCTTGCTGCTTTTTAATTTCTGCCAGCTAGGTGGCCGACTGAATAATAGTTTATCTGTTACTATTTGATAAGACTCCTGCGCAAAGAAGCTAAGGGAGAATGAAAAACGCAGTCTACGGTCCCTCACTGTAAATCTGATGGAGTTAACATGTTTGTCCCGAACTGAAGCAACTGGAAGTAGAAGACTGTCAGATGGAGGACTAGTGACGCTGTTGTATGGTCTTTTTTACAAGAGAAAGCCAAATTGTTCAGTGAAATGGTCTGTTGAAGGTGAAAAAGAGCTATACCGTTATTGTCTTCAGGACCACTAGAAACGTCACGTGCTATCCATATCTAGGCACAATTAAGGCGCCGTTTGATGACTGATGTGGTTAACGGATCCGAAGTGGTCTCGTGTGAGACGGCTGTTGGTGGCGTTCCGGGTTGGCCGCTCACCCAACAACGATGCCCCCTTTCTTGTGCTTCAGAAATGGGAAACCGATAAAAGGAAAGAAGATCCAAATAAAGAAACGTCCTGCTGAGCCAATCTCAGTGCAAGCGCAGTCTGATACGACTGATTTTTACCCAAAACCGAATTACAGCCACGATCTCCGAAGGAGTAAACCATTCTCACCGGAATCTCTGACTGACTTGCATTAATATGTTTTGCAGTGCGCTGGAAACAGAGTGAAGTGGTGCAGAAAGCAATGTAGCAGAGTACATGCATTGTCCCGTTTTTACCTAGTTTGACGTTTATTTGCCCGCAGCCCTCTATATGGCCTGGCTAGCACTACATCAACCAAGATAGCCCAGCCAAATTTGCTCAAATGTATTACAGAAAGTTGGAAACCACATTTGTAAACCTTCTCACGTTGCCCTTTTTCCTGTCTTTATCTTTCTTCATCTGACAGATCCCCTTCGTAGAAAAACGTCAGACCGTCCTTAACGGTGCACGTAATCCTAAATAGTAATGCTTGGTCTGCTGGCAATCATAAGGCTGACCACTAGAGTTACGAGCTGGTTTTCTTTCACAAACGCATCGGACTCAAGCTATCATAAGCGATTCGGCTTCAGCCATGGTTTCTAGTTCCCTCCTTTGGTATGTCAAAATTGGTCACGATCTCTCACTGCAGCTAGTTAAATTATCGTACCTCATTGCAGTACGTCCTCAGTATGTCACCCAGCAGGTGCAAGTAAATTTGTGCGCTTCAAACGAGCATTTTCATTCGCGTTCATCTCACATTTTAGATTGCGCCACTTGATTCGCTTCAAAACCAGATTCAAAGATCTATAGAGCTTTAAAATCTACCCATTCAGCCTTACATGTTTAAAAACTTTTCTCTCTTGTGTGATCACCCTAACCGTCAGCTGGAACACACTCCAAAATGTCCGTCACTACCAGTTTCAGGCTTGCCCCAAACATCGACTCTTGCAACTGAATAGCTCCAGCAAATACAATCCCGGTACCCGAATAACGGTGTTATCGTCCCATGGTGTCCGCCGGCTCTAACAAATTTACGTCGTTCACCCATCGTCAAGCTGAGGCTTGCAAATTATCCATAGTGGAGGTCGTACACTGCCAATCACGACGTGAAGCAGTCCGTCTGCCACTCTCGGGACCCAAGCGTGTACCTAGGCCCTCGTCAAATATCCACATATTCTCAATCTTTTACTTCTTTTGTTAGTGAAGTAGCAGTGTTTATTGTTTTTCAGGAAGGCAGCCGCAACCAACAGAGGGTTTCCGAGTGTGAAGTTGGCTGGTGGTAGAATTTGAACCCGCTGCCACGCCAAACCTAACGGTGTAATCCGCTTGAACGCTGCTGTTTCTAAACCATCTGCTGGGAAACTACACGTATCTTCCCAATTCCAAACTCCTCCTGAAAACGAAAGGATTACGCAGTCCAGCTGTCGGAAGCACAGCCAGTAGGCGGAAAACAATATGCGTCGTTAATAACAGCCGACTCACGCAAACCGCCTTTATTATTTTGTATCATGTTTAGCTTAGGCAGCCCACCCATCCATTTGGTCACTTCCAGAAAGCCGCATGTACCACGAAATGAGCCATAGTTGCCACTGCCTTTAAGCTTGTAAAAACCCACTTCATTTATGTGAACATCACTCATGTTTCTTTGCCATTCGTTTTATGAAGTCTAGGTGAGTTTTCCTCCCCGAATCATCCGTGTCCGTATTTATCTTCCGTTAATTCATTTTTTGCATGCAGTGCCACTTTCCTCACCACTTTTCATCATAATGCGTATGTTTTATCAGTGATGGTTTACAGTTTATTTCGTCGGATTGAACTTCATCCGCTGCACACCAGCTTGTAATTTCCCGATGCCTTTGACCGTTGGAACTATCTCACTAAGTCCGGAAATACTGTTAGGTCAGTCTCATCATTCAGTTAAATAGCAGAATTCTCCTGCGCTTTTCAACTGTTCCCCAATCAGGACACTGCTCAATGTAAGTAAAACTGTGGTTATTTTCTCGGCGGAACACCATCTTTTGCCTTAGGCGTCAAGTTTCTTATTTTGGGCCTATGCCACTGAGCATCGATGAACTGAAAGAAATTGGTCACACACGTTTGCTGCCCCTTTGCCTTGGTGTAATATTCCGTTTTTGTCTTGAATAACGGATCGCCTTTGCGCAAACCCAAGCAGAGTGGAGTTATTCTCCAATGAAGTGTTCAGTACCCAAGTGTTTCTCCCAATATTTGGCCCTGCTGTTCATGCATGTTTCGTGGTTACATTTTGATCGCACCTCAGTGCGTTGCTTGTGAGTGGGATATACATATTGTCACCGCAGGTGCCAGAAAAATGAACCGGCCGTGGTGATCACACATCGGATCAGCAAATTCTAGTCATCTGTTTATAGTGTACAGGGATAAATAGATAGCGGAATCGAAAACATGTAGTTTCTTGATTTCCTGATCGAAGCAGAATGGGGCATTATGGAAAATGGAGACAAATAGTTGGCTTACTTGAATAAGAAGGACCAAGGGCCACAGAAGACCGCATAGAACAACGTCACCGGTTATCGATCGGAGAGCTGAAAGTTGATTGTTGACTCTAACTATCTGATTGCGGTTCCTTGGATTTGAAGGCTACCAAGAAAGTAGGTGACCGGTGATAAGACAAGAGGACGAACGTCTTTGTCGTACCTGGATAGGCTGCATTAACTGACCTGCAGTCATCGTAGGACAAAGTAAACTCATTAAGAATGTTGAGTTGTCACGTGGCCCGTGATCTCGGTTTGATGAATTCATGCTGACTTTCAAGTGGCTGAATATTCAGAAGAAAATTACTGTATGTTTGAGACTTGCTTACCCTCTCTTCGTTCCTGCGAACTATCGGGGTGCTGTTGATGCGTCGGTAGTTTTTCGGGACATGTTGATGAACCTTCTACTTGTATGGTAGGACGGTGAATAATGTCTTCCACTGAGTGGTTACCGTACTGTTTGCCATTGATAGAATGAACGGATTTAAATAGAGGGAGATATCTGGCCCATCTAGGCTGTTGAGGGGCGGGGAATGCCACGGGGCCTGACAGGGAAGGAGGGTGACCACATTTGTGTCACCTCTACTGGCCTCTGTACGATTGCAATACTGACAACGAAGACACTCGACCGGTACGGAGCAAAGATAGTTGGAGGCTGCAGAAAGTTGAGTGTATTCGACAGGAGCTTGCGAGCGGAGCAACGCGCGAATGACAGTCGCGTTGGGCGGTCAATATCCGATTAATCAGGCAATCCGGAAGAACAAATCCATGTTCCGCTACAGGTTGGTAAGTTTTCATTCCGCGGTGGAGTCAGTGATAAGTTTCCAGACGGAGCTGACTGGATCAGTAGTTTAAGGCCTTTCAAAGTTCGCTATTGCGGGGGAAGGGGCTATCCACTTCTGTACATGGCAGGCCAGTGAGGAACTGCAAGTAAGAGTTCAGATGCTTGATGCACGAATGAACTATGAACACCGACAGAGTTATTGCCAAATCAAGCAAATATTTCAGTAAAGTTCCGGCATACCGAAGCTTCGTATTAGTTTATTACTCGGGTGTGGTGGTCCCTGACAGACTATAAAAAGGAGGGTAAAGGGCCGTGCGCGCAAAATTTATGGGTTATTTATCGCTTGAGATATAACCAGATGAAAGCAATAGACGTTAACGTCCATGTTCGCGAATAAATGGACCATTATAAGCAAAAATAGCTGGAAGTGAGTGGAGTCCATAATGGGCCGCTTTTGAGAACTACCCTGACAACACAAGAAAAAGCTCGAGTATTCCCTTTTCGTCCCAAGTGAAGGCACTCGAATAATTTCATTTTCAGTTGCTTCCTTTTAAAGAAATGAGACCCAAATGCCACTCACAGTTATTTTCCTGTATGTGTGAGACTCAGTTAACCAAAGGAAATTTTCCTCACACACAAACCCACCGTATAATGGCCCCAAAGAGCACGAAGGGGCGCTATTTCTTAGGTCTCGGTTGCCAAAGTACCTGAAATTTTCACTAGATAACCTTAACAATCATTATTTGGCTTGAATTATGATGTTGGCCTCCCCAAGTTTGCTTAGGTTAATCAAAGTTCCCATGGCACTGGATCTGTAGATTTGGAAGGTGTTTCATAGTGTCGCATCGTTTAATTTGCCCTTGGTTGTACAGCATAATGTGGGTAATTGAAATCATTGGTGATTAAGTTATTTCACCTAGATGAATTTGCCCTTGTTTTTCTAGCAGTTAGACCAGTGGGATTAACTAAAACGCATCGGCGTGGATGTTCGTGCTCCACGAAATGGAGGATCGTAAAAACAATGACGAGCCAAATAATTGTAGACGAAATATCTGCACCGTCTGAAAGCACGTCATCAGAGGAAATGGGTAAAGTTGAAAAACTGCTCATAACATCGTTAATCGACCCCGTTATAAAAACGGTCGCTTTAGAGTGCATTTAGGATGTTCGTGCTGCTTCGGAATATATCTTATAACAGTGGAATGAAATGACTTACAGAATTGGGTTACACTTTCATCCGTCGCGGATTTCCAGTAATCAATCAGTGTTAATCTCTGCTTTATTCCTGCGCCTTTGGTTTTGCAATCCGTAAAATATTCACACTTTGTTGAATTCATCAACAACGCAAAGGTTTTAGTCGTAATCAGTGGATAAGTTACTGGAAAATTATGGCGTGTCATCAAACAGAAACACTACAGAAGTGTTTTTAATAAAAAGAAATGTTCGCAAAGAAGTGCAGGATGACCAACGATGTTATTTGGGAATAAATATATGTGCGCTATCTTACGTCTTTGGAGGTTGGCGAGGGACATTCAACAGGACCTATGATTCGTTGTCACTTATACTTAGGCATATCCGTGAAAATATACGTTAGATACACACAGATAGCTTCATGTTCATCGGTGCAAATGGAACATTGTACAAACTTAACGTCGCCAGGAAGACTATTGTGATATTGTGAATTAGCTGCGTACAATCAAAGTCTCAATGAAAAAGCTCGAATCAAATTACATAATCTGAAATAGAGGATCGCGATAACTGAGCATGAATAGTAGTCATAATTCAGCCGAAAAGCTGAAGCCAAGGTGAACTTTGCATAAGAAGTGTGTTTGCATGAATGGTAAATCAACTGAAATGCCGTTACTACATCCGCCACACGTCAAATGGAAGTCCGCATTTTATACCAAACGGATGGACCTTCGAACTTCACCGAAATTTTCTCAAGCACCTGCAGCCTTTAGAAGAACATCATTAGTTGTGAAGGATACGGGTGAATTTGGGAAGGACTGACTTGATTCCTGGACTCGTATTTGATCGATACAATAGTTATGTATGTATAAATCATAAGTGTCTAGAATGGGTTCTTACATATTACACCTGCTGATGGAAGTAAGTCGTTATGACGATAAGATGTCACTTTAGCGGACTGTTAACAGAACAGACTTAACCGCAGAGGCCCATCTTTTGAGATTGTAGATGAACCTTCATGTATATTGGAACGACAAGAATTGCGACAGTGAAACAAGACATTGTTGACGCAGTTCTCAATTTCATGGAATGTCGAGCACCGCGAGGCACTGGTGACATTCCATAATGCATCCGCAAATTTTCCCGCTTCTCTGTCGGAGCACGGGTGTTCGGTAGAAATAAGTAAATGCCCGCAACCAGTACCGTTTTGCCATATGACTAACCCGAATATTAGTGCCTAAAAACAAAGAACATCGCAATCCCGCACATTGTTGGAAGCCAAGGAAACTCGTCGACAACACACCAATTTGGAAGCTCATTTGTCCGCTGCGGTCACTTTTGTCTCGCGCAAACCGGAATGAACTGAAATAGAAAAAATCCGCGGTAAATTGAGTTCCAGTGAAATATTTAATTCCTAATTATCTGGTCGGTAAAGTTTTAGGGGAACAATCACGGTATCGTTAGGAACACGTGTAGAAAATTCACATTTCTAAAGGTTTTGCACAGCGCACACAGAGTATGCTAAGAGAGGTTGCAATACCCCAGGGCTGTGATGGGATGAAAGGAAGGGCGCAATACGGTTGCCAAAATTAACGGAAATTGGGTCGTGGAGCAGTGACATGGTAATGCACATTTGGAAATCCACGGATTCTGGAGAGACGGTTATCAGATATTGCACTCGAGTCATGGCTTAGCAAACCAAGACGGATGCCAATTATTACCCTATGCGAACTAAAAGGGAACGGGCAACAAGCCAGAGATTCCAACGTTTCCTCGAATTTCATAAAACGATATTCACATAAATAACACGTTTACCGAAAAAGAGTTTCGGCCGTTGGGCCACCAGGTAGTGCCATGGGAACTAGGAATCCAACCGTCTGCATTCAAAATTGTATTTTTCAATTGGCGGAAACTCTGGTATTTTTGCGCGCGGACAAATAACATTTAAAAACCCTGTGGCATTGAAAGGCAAACAAACTTCGTAACGCCAAGTTTTCATTATTTATGAATTGCTCAAGTAATTGAGCAAAGCATTTTGCACAATGAAAAGCGGCCATCTCCAGGTCGCTACAATGCCATCTGTAACTCCACCAGGAACATAGATACTGTTAGACAGTTATTTTTTCCATATTTCATTGGAGTATGTGTAAAACTCTCTTGAGATCACGTGGTACACCTGCTACGTGTGGGCACGGAAACTGGAGCGTGTCTTCAAGCTTCATGTTCGTCCGTGAAGTCGCAAACACCACAGACAACGAGTCTGTAAGGGACGTGAGTGCAACTGGTCTTACCCATTTGTATTTCGGTGGCTGCCCAACAAACGCAAATGAAATAACCTGAGTAGACAATCTGGACACAAGCAGTGCGAATATTCCGAGTGATGATACGAAAGGATGCGCATCCTGTGGACAGACTATCCACTGTCACACGAGGTTGCCTTTGTTCAAGCGCCATGCCGGTTATACTCAAAAGTGTTGACGCTTTAACATAATTAAATTAAGCGAGCTCACCAGGAAAACGTGATTCCGGACACGGATGTCGGAACTCCCACAACGTGATGCCTTATTGATCGCAAATTCTAAGTCATTCATCGCTCGCTTCTGCGCGCGATCTCTTTCAACTACTATCTTCAGACAACAAAATAATGTTTTTGAAATAGCGCATTTCAAAAAAAACAAGGAATGAGGTGCCTACGCCTTGCTTAATTTATCATAATTTAAATTCGAAAGGAACAAAAAGCAATGTAAAGAATCAGGCTCAGATTTAGGTGACCACCGATGAATACACAAACCACTAAAATAAATCTTGCAACAAGTAAACAATGGCAGGAGCATTACAAATGAGAAAATATGCACAAGCAAAAAACGGGTGTAAATGCTGGTACCAAACAAACAGAAGTGTTGTGGCACTCAGTGAGAGGAGTGAGGCGGCACCACTTGACTGGACACCAGCCAACAGCCGGTCAAGCACAGTGAGACTTAGAGGTTCGTGCAAAGTAAGCAGTTGGCACTATGATAGACTTAACTTGGTTGTCGTCTCAGCGGATTGAAGCGCAGAGTCAGTCAAGGATACTTCCCATCAAAACATCGCAACCTCCTACGCACACCAAGGCACGGCGACATGCCGAATTTGGCAGGAGACATGAACGCTAGGGTAGATCGACTATCCTCAAATGAAGCCCATTTAGAAGGCCCCTTTGGTGTCGATTCTTGTAGTTCCGAAAACGGGGAACGGCTGTTGGCTTTGCGCTCAGACCAACAATTGCTTCTCCTTGGTGCGAGCTTCAGACGTTCGAACTGTCAGTATGCCACCTAGCATCCGCCCTGTTCGAATCAGTGGTAGACCAAATCGACCACACTGCTATTAGCTACAAATGACAGAGCTGTTAACAAGACTGCCGGACGTGCTCGAGCACTCCCCTCAACTCCAACCACGCAATAATATGTGCTAAGTCATCCATATGCTTTGGTGAGCGCTCAAAACACGCGGCACCGTCGGTTAGATTCCGATGAGCTATCGGGTCCGACTCATCTCTCACTCTTTCGAAGGGCACTGGCTGAAAAGCTAAGATTGCTCCCACCTGAAAACATCAAAAAGCACTGGTCGCCCATCAAAAATGCTCAGCATTCAGTTGGCTTAGTCAGTCGTGAACTAACACGTCGCGTCGTGACACCCTGGATTTCTACTCAGTCTCTGCGTCTTCTTGACGCTCGCCAGTCCATCCCGGCTGGAACCGGGTGTAATGGAGCACAGCTCGTAACGAGACATGAACTCAAGTCAACGTGAGCACGGATTGCGGGATCTGGTGGTCTTAATGACCTTCGACATTGAAACGT
>LUCM01008894.1:0-28184 GCA_008360955.1 Fasciolopsis buskii | reverse complement strand
GCTTTCGCGAAACTACGGCACTTGTGGCGCAGCCATGGCATGCGGCTTCTCTTCAAGGGAAGGACATACAATGTCACAGTTCGTAGTGTTCTGCTTTACGGTTGTGGGACATGGATTAATCGCGTTCAGGATGCCTCACAACTTTGTTTTCGATCACCGGTTTCTCCGAATCATTGCTCGTGTTGGGTGGGAAAATCGAATGAGAAATGACGAGGTGAGTATACCTATCAACATCCACCCTCTCGTGCTTTTTTACACGTGTTGGGGAAGGCTGGAAGAAGCAACGAGGCGGTCAAGCAATGACCTGGCGCAGAAGAATGAAGAAGTTATATCCGGCTTTGGCCTCGGTTGATGCGTACTGCCCAAGAGATAAGGAAAGCTGTTGTTTGGAGACGCCGAGTGATGTTACTCGGAACCACCGTCAGTGGCGTGAATGCTGTCGCCTGTCTACGGAACTCGTCCCCTTTAAAAGTTATCCGAAAACGGCGAACAACACAAAGTGTGTACCGTGGAACACACAAAACATTTGGTTCGTTATGGTTCATTATTTTTTAACCCCTATTTCTGTCTCTTGTGAAATCCCATCTACATGTTGTTGTGTTGGTACTATGCTTGTTACCAAGCCGGTTATATATATATATATATATATATATATATATATATATATACCTCTTTCAGTAAGCAGTTCGAATATCTCCAATGCAAACTTAAAATAGTCAAAGCGAAAGTGTTTTCACCGTTTATTAAGGAGCAAGGCTATCATTTCGGGACCTCGGACTGTTGATAGCAGTCATGGCCATGGGTTGGAATAGGCATACCGGCAATGATGAAACGCAAACTATGCTATGTGACTGGGCTGACAATACATGTATAATTTGCCCGCATATCTTAGAACGTTTTTTCTTCTCTACAGTGTCATTGCTAGAAACAGCTTGAGATTACATAAAAATGACCGGAAGCTACGAAACCAAAGAAAAGTCGAAGGTTTCTTGGCGACGAGTTTTGCACAATTCGGCCAAAAGATCGCGTTAGAGTTTCGCGGACCACTGGGGTCACTCAGAGATAGAAGCAATTTTAATCAAAGATTTATTATCCAATGAATTTCGCTTCAATCGAAACAGGAACGTTCACAACAGTACAATGTAGACCAAAAAATCAAAAGACTTTTGGAGTTGAAATAACAAAATTAGAATCCGGAAAAATAAAGAGCTGAGATCAGGTGATACTGAAGCCTCGGCTACGGCCCCGAGACCAATTTTGGTACCCGGAAAATATTTCAACTGTTATTGTCTTTGAAAGAGAACTGAGATCACAAGAACTTTAGTAGAAACATTCGGTCTATCCAATCGCCTGAGGAAAAGCTCTGGTTTTATCTGAAGTGTAAATTGCAATTGCACTCATCGGATATGAAACTTTTTGGTGAAAAGGATCAAACGGGCCACGTTCAACGATAACGTGGTCAGTATCTCCGGATTCCTGAAAAATCCAGGTGCAATAAAAACAGTTTGACTTCAACCAGATGCAAAACTATAAGAAAAAAATAATAACTGACGAGAAAATATTTAAAGACGATCTGGAACACCACGCAGTGGATAGATAAGCACCATCTTGAGCTGCAGTTTAATATTTTGATGACCAACGAGAATAGTCCGCCTTTATTATATGCATAAAAACCAATTCTTCTTCTCTCAATCATTCGAAAAGTCGACATATACTTGGAAATGTCTACTCAACCCTCATTCTACTGCAGCGAAATCCGCGACTACAGATATAACATTCACAGCTTTTCAGCACGCCATATACAGATCACTTATCAATAGGTACAGGGAACTTAATCTCATATTTGTTAACATGTCCTGCAACCGCTTAGTCAGGCTGGCCATACCAAACACTTACCCTGCACTAGCACAACACAGAATGTGGGCGATATTACGTACAGACTGTGCTAATAGGGTGAAATAGTACATTCATGAATGAAAACGACAACCCTTCCTCAATCTAAACGAGTAACCATCTCTTAGGATTTATTTAGTAACCACCGAGACAAAGGCACATCAGTACCAACGCCAACATGACTGTAGTGAAGTTTTTGCAACGATAAACTCTGCATTTCGGCTGGTAATCAACAGTGGTCTCCACTCAGTAGGCAAAATGAACGAGAAATAGGCACGTAGCCATATTACTTAGTATCTAGTCATCGCCTGAGATGATCTTGTTAACCTAAAACAAGTACAAAAGTTATCTAACTAAACGAACCGGATCTAATAATTTGAAAATCTGTTTTCGTCGCAACTCACGTTGTTGGCTTTCATGAGGCTCTGGTCGCTGAGTCTGGCTTCCAGATCGCTAACATCTCACCATCAGTCGAGTTAATATTATCGGTGCACGTGCACAGTTGGTTTCTTCGTGTGTATAGATATGCCTTTTTCGCCTTGTCAACGACCTTGACCCCGTTACTAAATGTTTGTTTTACAATGTGGCGCCACGAAAGGACAGAAGCCAACTCGGTTGACGAGATTTTCCTGACCTTTCCCACTTTAAGCAAATGGCCACGTCAAGCTGCTCTCTAATCAATACCTTTTTCGGAGAAGAGCGTATACTAAGGCAAGAGAATCTCATGGCATAGCACGCTGAACCCCCTTCCAAAGACTGAGCTGGACGCTCCGAAGCCTTGCGCCTAACCTCAGAAGTGCGGAGAAAACTTTCACTATATTCTGGAGATAGTACGAAGACATCTGTGCCGAATATGGAAAGTGGCGGAAATTTTTTAATCCGAGACGGTCATTTTCCCGAACCGTAAAGCAGGATCTATCTTGCCGTATACCGTATATTGGTCTCTGGTTGACAATCAGATATCGTGCTCCAAAAATTTTCAAGGGTTAACCAAGCTACCTGTATACATGAGAGAGCTTCACTGAAATTGTATCCACCTTGTGATATTAGACTACTGAAGCAAATTAACTTATCCAGCTCACCCAACATTTCCCTGAGAATGCTAAGGCTAGGCCTTGAACCAGCTCGGTTGCACAGCAGTAATTTGCACTTCTAAGGTGCAAAACGCATCAAAATCGTTAGAATACGCGAGAAATACCTGCCAATCACCTGAATTTTTACCCGAAAGCAAAAAATCCTCCGCAAATTGAAAGTTAGACAAATAACATCCCGAAAAGTTAGCAGCGTAATTATTTTGACGTGAGGAGTTTCATGGTCTGTGAGAACAACTGTACCGATGATCACTTCCTGTGATGAAACTTGCCATGAATTGGCAGGTCACATACATTGGATGGAAAAAAGAACTTCTTTACCACGTTCTTCGAATGGGCCAAATGGAGCTTCAGATAAAAGACAGAATAAACATCAGCATCTATAGCCTTCATTTTAGTCGGCGGACTCATCCCCTCAAATCAGTTTGTCAAAACTTGTCCCTTTTCACCAAAACAACTACAGCAGTTTTGCCAATCCAGTGCACAAAATTTGTCAGCATTCCTGAGAAAGTATGAAGACACCATATCTAGTCTAGAGGTCTTAAACCCTATATGAAAGTCTAACGCCTCGATAACCTCCATTTCTGACGGAGGATTGATAGGTGCCTAGAGGTTTTCATCTAAAAGCATAAATGAACAGTTGGACGTGAAAATAGGCCAGTTAAATTGGTCCTTTAAGGGATCCACTAAAATATACGGGTGCGGATTCTGGGAGTAAGTCAGCAAGGTGTCAGATTGTTTGACTGGTAAAATTAAGTTTTTGATAGACCCGTCGTTTTATTCAATCGGTGGAGAGTGCGACTACTGCCGGTGGTCGCAAACTTATCCATTCCCCTAAATTTCGTAATTGACCATTGAATGTGGTCATATACGAAGCATCTAGTTAGAAAACGTCGCAAGGATTTGTGCACCTGACTGAATGTGCCATCCGAAAGAACGGATCTGTGAGCATCCGTTACAGCAAACGATGTCGTTTCTGGGTTAGTGTGAGCTAGAATCCGGCGTGGGATATGCTGCTACGTCCTGGATGCAACCGAGCTAAGTGAAGTGTTAGGCGATCGGTTTTGCCGATCGTGCGATGGGAGACCATGAAAAAAAGTAAGTACGAGAAAAAGCCACATCTGAACCCATAGATAGGAAACGGAATGGCTGAAAATTTCCCACTGACCGTAGCCAATGACCAACGCCATGGAGGACTCCAAATGAGCTTGAGTCGCTTCTTACAAAAAAAAGATTGCGCCTGACGGAAACAGTTTGTGATCAGAATATACGTAAGCGAGGCGCGCAACAGTGTCGACGCTCTCTCGTGAAAGTCCCCTTGGGTGTTCAAATCATCAGCACAAAAACTCCTGTTAATTAGAATTCCGTGTAACAGAGTACGATCAGTTCTCCTGCTCAAAGCCCTACCAGTGTGAACCCAACCTTCATAAATCTTATCATTCGACATGAGAAAAAAAGAAGATACCGAGGGTGTATTTGGGTCTCAAGGAGGAAAGATACAGATTGGGTCCATAATATGCGGTTACTAGAGGTAGCTTACATCTGCTTTAAGAGTTTCACCAGTTCTAAGGCATTTGGGTGGACGATTTTGTCTTATTCATGGAAAGACGATTATTTTTAATATTGGCAACTTACCTAGATCCCTTTTCTCTTAGTCACATCTAACTTTCAGTAGCAATCTTTGGGGGTAAGGCGACAACCGGTATTTTTTCTTACCCGTAAACCTTTTCATGTAATATGGATTTCAATGGTCGGCACGATCTGTTCAAACATGAGACTATATAAATGGTTGATATCAGATCCCAAGGACCACTGATTCTCACTGCATTCTATGGCGCTACAGATACATGCCTTTCCATTTGTCCTGTTTTCCACAGAAAAATTAGATGAAATGTGCTGACTATCACTAGAACAAGAGTACGACGAATTTCTTTAGCTGAGAACAAAGCATACCCGACTGTGCCACGATTACCTAGCGATTATCATTTATATTGCTGGTCTCCAGGACACAACATTCTATATTGCGGAAACTGAAGGCAGCCAGACGAAGTAAACAGTCAGGTTTAGGCAATGCATTTAACTGACCTCTAACCCTATTATTGATCCCATCAGATAAATCTACTGACTCGTATTTATTTTTGGTTTCTCGCAAGATCCTTGCACTGGATAAGGTAAACCACAGAAAAGATGATCAAAGTGTTGGGAAGAATAATGATTTGAAGCTTTCCATATAGCAGAACAGACTTCTCTGTTAATCGAAAACAAAAATCTGACCAAAAAGATAGTCGAGCGTTAACCCAACACGCGAACTTGACCGAAGCACCTGTAAAGAAGCTTCCCGGGTTTGTCACACAAGCGATTTATTCTGCTTGCTCCTGTTCGCGAATTATCGCACCGTCCTCAGTTCAAATCATTCGCTGCTTGCATCGAAGGGACCAAGAGAACGAAGGGTGGTAATATTCTTTGGAATGGAGAGTGTCCAGGTGGGAAAGCGACAGTTACCAAATGGAATGTAATCACTCTCTCTCGTCGTCAAGATGGATGCTCGGTCATCTACTCGTAGTTCGGGCTGGTGGTTTTTGACTTGTAAACTGTTTCCCTATATCTTCCTTCGTTGAAGTGCCTCTGCTAGTAGCTAATTATTTGGCCTAGCAGATTCCAATGTTGCTCAGGTAACCCATTCGTTGGGATTGAAGTTCATAAAAACCTAAAGTCGTTGACCTGCAGGGCGTGATTAGATATTCGACTTGGAAAAGTCATCCTGGATTGAACTCCAGGTGGTGGAGACATGTCAGCAATCACAAGTTGAAATGCAGTCTGGCTAAGACAGGAAGACAGTTGACAATTTAAAGCAGTAAATTCTGCTATCTTTCTTTGCTCACGTACCGGTAGGTTGGTTTGGTGGTAATGGAGGTCAGAGGTTACAAGTATCATGGATAGATACGAAAATGAGAACAAAAACCAAAGGTCAACAGTTAATTCAGTCCAGTGAACGGCACACACTCAATTTACACAGGAAAGAAGTGATCACACAACCAGAAGGACAACCAGATCGGTGTACTGCCGGAGATTTTCATTGGCCTCCAGTAATGCATATGGTTAGTTTCTCTTTTGTTTTCTGAAAAGCGGTGATGTTAGCTGGAAAGTAAAGTTAATAGAGAAATGCAGCTGATCCTAAGTGCGACCAGTAGCAGTCTCAACGAAACAACCTGTCAACATTCTGCGGGGATTCGACTCATTTTTGTTGAAGCCTGCGGTTTGCAGTGGAAAAATTATATCAAAGGTGGATGTCCAGACAACTATCAAGTGGACAGAACTTCCAAACCGCTCTAGAATCCTCACAGAGAATCCCCTGCTAGCTCCAAAGTGATGGACCGAATCTCATTCTGCGTATCGTGCTCTCTCCCTCGTTCAGTTCAGTTCCGTTTTAGGAACTCTGAACCCAGTACCAAAGCATTCTGGCTTTAGTTTTATCTTGCTGCATCGAATAATGGTGGGGGGAAAATAGTACGATAATAAATCGGAAGAACCACAGAGCAGAAGCGTTTCAAATACCTGAACTTTACTGGCTGCTGCACATAGCCAATTCGCTCAAGGCTTCCAACCATCGCGCCGCAGGATATCGTGGTAATCAAACTAAATCTCTCCGGGATAGGTCACTGGTCAGGGTTTGTATGGATATATGTTCTTATCCTATTACCCTATGAAAATTCAGTATCTCTTCTAACCATTGAGCCCTATGACCCAACACCACACGTCAAATACCAGGGTTCCTAAGATAATTCTCTCATGTTCAACCAATACTAGGAGGAAGTCAGTATCCAAGTAATGACGGCCTCCGCATATCTTTGGCCTTTTCGAGCCGTAAAGCAGGACTGATCTTACTGACTCAGTGTAAACTCCTCTTCCTGCCTCTGGTTTTTTGATTGGTCCAAGGTCACTTTAGTGTTTCCTGCCTAATCGATCTGTGCACATCTGTTTGTGCTATCGCTTCGTATCGCCATCGGACGGACGCCTGTTCCAGTGTTCTGAATTGCGACTTCCGGTGGAACTGACTATTCAGCAGCGGTGTCGTGATACAGCTCACATGGTGAAACAGACGATTGTGCATATGTGATATCGCGCGGGCGGTGCTTCCTTCTGCAATCTAGAATGAATTTTATTCCTTCTGTTTCACCAACTGACTTCTGGAAATCCGCTCATTGTTATGCTCAGGCGAGCGTGGTTGACCTCGAAATTTGCCGCCGTACATATTCGGTCAGATTCCTGTTTTACCACAATATATTAGCAATGTCTTTACCGTCCAATATCCACTGTCCATCATATTACAGCCGTCTTTAGGATTGGTTTCTGCCTTCTAAGTTGGGATTTTATAAACATAAAATGTGCAATTATGTGCTCTGGGTTCGGTTGCTGAATTATTGTAATGTTTATTTAAAAGGAAAATGAACGAGGAATAGTGAAATACCAGCTGCACGGTTATAAGTAAGGGAAACCATATATCTTAAGAGATCTGAAACCATATATAAGAGTTCGAATGCCAGAGCGCCACTGACTGTGAAATAGAGAGGCATGGCATATTATTCAAAATCGTCACTTGCGAAGAGCTTGTGGACTCTAGATCGATTGTCTAATTGAAACTACTCCAGCCAGTCTGTTGGTCAAGGTCGTTATGGCTTTTCTTTACTTCGCAGACTGTCCACCCGAACCCAACACCTGCACTGCAGGAAGGTGTGCTGCGAAACGGGACATCTGGGATCATGACTTTAGATTTTGTGTCCCTTATTTAACCGAAACATCACGAACATCCAGGAATATCTGGGACGACAATGTTCGAGTAGCTACTCGACAATAGTACATTCTTCTCACGTCTTCAGATTAGTACTAACAGAATATGCATAAAACAAATTTAAAATAATCATCATACGTAAGAGATGGAAAAGTCAATGGAAGGAATGGAAACAACTGAGTTTCGGCTTTGAACCAGTGAACTTTCTTTCTTCTTCAAGTCACCGGAAAACGCCCCCAGTTAGCAATGACAGGTGCAATCCCGACTTTTGTGCTATTTCTATTTCGTATCGAAAGCCCATGGGAAACAAGTAGC
Organism: Fasciolopsis buskii; assembly: GCA_008360955.1. NCBI lineage: Eukaryota > Metazoa > Platyhelminthes > Trematoda > Plagiorchiida > Fasciolidae > Fasciolopsis > Fasciolopsis buskii. Next base: position 20,096 of record LUCM01008894.1, on the reverse strand, counting down.
ATACTTCAAGGAATAAGGTCGCGTTCACGTGTTTTAAGATGAAACAAGTAAACGTGAAATAAAACCAGACTGAACACAGGAAAAGGTAGTGCACATCATCATAGGTGACCAGCTAGCACTTTGTCGTAGCTACGCAAGCCGCAGACGTGCGCAAAGTAATAGTTAGAGTTGGAAATAGGCACGTAACGTCAAATTGTATTAGGCAACCTGGCAGTGAAAAAGTAAACGATGTGGCGAAAGATTGTGCGAAGTATATTGGCGAACAATCGTAAACGCGGGTCGAGAGGAACATTTTATCAACGAGTTCAGTGTAGCTAAACAAGCGACTGGTGAGTATGCTAAGCTAGTGATGACAACTACAGACAATAAAGACAAGCAAAATTTAGGCCGACAGGCGATGGTCAAATAGACTAGGCATCTGTGGACCCAATAGTCGGATTTTCCAATCCCAAAGCCACCGGTTATCTTGGTGATTCTTCGCCATTCCAATTTTCAGGTCCAAGGTTGCTGGTACTTTCAATACAGCAGGCCCTAGTGGCTACAGGGTGTGCACCTCCCGATGCACTAGTTGGTTAATTACGTGATAAAAAGAAATGCTGGTAAGTTTGTGGCAACTTACTGGATCCTGGAAGGTTTGTGGTGGTAACCAACTGGGGACATAGGAATACAGATGTACTGCTTGCCTTGCCAGAAGCCGAGTCGAAACTGGGGTTCTCGTGTTGAATCCTGTATCAATGAAATCAGTCAGACGAAGTAGGTTGGTAACATTCTCATTAAAATTACTACAGGTAACCGATATTTATAAAGGTAGTAAGTGGCTTTCCCGTTACCCGACTCATTACCATGCCCAACTTACTGAGGCCTCGTATTTTGCCAATTGAAGTCTCAGGATCATGATTGCCGGTCTTCTCACATGAATCCTTATGTCACACAACCGCGCTCGGCCTTTTTTTCATGTTCACTCTACGCATATGCAAATTCATCAGGAGCTCATCAAACTAACTAGCATTCGCGGACTGAATTGTAACTGATTTCGTTCGCCATTTCCTTCACTTAGGACTCTGTTTTTGACTGGAACTAAGGTCTTCTTTTAAAGGGAAACAGTCCACCTCCAACGTCCCGGTTACAGTTTTCATTTCTCTTTTGGTTCTAAAGCAAACCCGTACTTTTGTTCACCTATCAGTTGTCACCTGCCGATTACCAAACTCTGAATTTCTCAGTTGCGAATTTTAACTCACGTGGTTTAACTTCACTTCGTCAATTCTCACCTTTGTGTTTGTCACCCCTCCCCCGCCAAGGGTGACCCCGATTCCAACATTTTACCTTCAAGCGATGAACAGCAGTTTATTGCAGACTCCAATTGTCACGTTGCTATTAAGCGATTTTGGCTACCATAACGGGGAATGGTTGACACCTGGGCCATGGGGCGCGAAGCCGAACGACTTGCTGTGGTCTACAATTTGTTAACTAACTAACCTCTCCACACGTATACTCGATTGATCTGGCGACCGTACTCATCATGTGGACCTTATCACTTTCATATAATCTTACTCAAACGTTTCCATTCTTCCTTTTCTTTCCCAATATGACCATCGTATAATCATATCCTTCGTCAACCTTACACACCGAATTCCTCTATCTTCCTCAAGACAAACGTTTTGACGCCAAAACTCAGCCAAGTGGAACGATTTTTGCGACTTCCAGACCTCTTATATCTGTACCGAATGTTTTCTCTTCGGTCTCTGACTTCATCAACACTATTATTCAAAACGTCTTCATTCCACCCTTGTCCGACTCCGGTAAACCCGATTCTCCCTAAACGGCTCAACCAAGCATGCGATCCTGTTGTTCGCAGTCGAACATACTTGTCTCTTGTCAAACTCATTACCTGAAATTTTTGCCCTAAGAACTTTCCTCTCGGTTGCAATACACCGGATGATATTTTTTGCGAACCAAAGGAGAATGTCGAGGATTTTGCTTCCCGGTTCACCGATTCCACATCAGCAAATAACTTTAATCTCCCGTCTACTTCTACTTTTATTAACCACCCTCAAACATTTGGCAACAAATTCCGCCAAGTGCTATGCTCTCCGAACGCGCACATGCCACTCGCGCACTTAGACACAAGCCTAAATTTTCTCTCTTGTTTCCTAACTCTTCACACCTTTACACCCTCACAATGTCAGGGAAACATCTGGGAACTGTCCGCATCCCGAAATGTCAAGATCTTCCAGACTCGAAAAACTACCGGCTGATTTATCTGAACCCGATTACCGTCATAGTGTAACGCTCAGAATAGGAGCCAAAACTGACAGCAGGCTAAAGAGGCCATGCATTCGGGGGCAACTGCCAAGCCTAATTCAATCCTATGTAAACATTAGCAAACACTGGTACCCTCAAATTCAGCTTCCTGTTCGGTGCTCGCCAATTTGCACCAAGAAGCCACACAAAATGAGATGTGCCCATCCCCGAGAAGTCTACAGACCGAGAACAAGAGAAATGAAAACCGACACTATCACCACCACCGTTCAGCTTTAAACAGCAAAGCAAACCTCACTGACCGCTGCATTTTCCCCACGGTTACATTCTCCCATAAAAAGTGAATATCCAAAGGAAACAGGGAGTGGACGTACACAGGTGGGAACGGATAAGATGCTGCTACAGTAGACAACACACGGAACACAGTCTAACTGTACAAACGCAGTCTTTCAATCATTCTGATTCAATAGGAAATGACAACACGATCGCCACTGTTCGTGGTTCATTGCCATATCCTTCAATGTCTCCACCCAACTTGTTGACGGGTGTTTCGGACCCCAACCACGAAGACGTGAGACACCTACTTTAACTAAGTTCGCTGTACATTTTCTCATCCCACGTTGCCACGTCACCTGTTCACCTCAGCGTGGCTTCTTCCACTCCGTGGGAGGAACTCAAAATATGGCACGGTATGGTAGACGAGTGTTCGCCATACGCAACACGTGACTCAACCAGCGTAGTCTACTAAGTTTCATACGTTGAGACTAGGTATTCTGAGAGCCGGCACCTAGTATTAGATTCCTCACCTCAATATTACTCACCCGGTCACTCCATCCAATCCTAGCAATGCTACGTAGACATCGGTGGTCGAAAACCTCCAACCGACGAACATCGTCCACACACGAATACTCTATGTCTCGCAACCGTACAACAGAACTGAACGCAATGCGGCACCGTACACACGACCTTTCAACTTCACGGAAATATCAGGCCGACGCCACAAGTGCTTTAGTCCAGCGTAAGCTGCACGAGCCTTGGATATACGCATACTTACCTCCAATCCGGAGATGCCATCGTTAGACACGCAGCTACCAGGGTAGGTGAAACGGTTCACAGTCGTGAATTCCTCTCCATCTAGCATCAAGTTCGGCGCTGCTGTCGTCCAGTCCTGTAACAGTACTTTGCACTTTGAAGGTGCAAAGCACATGCCGAACCGAGCAACCGATCTCCAGAGTTTGTCTATCTAGTGCGCATTGTGCATGATCCGCAGACTCGAACAGGCACACGACGTCGTCTGCGTAATCTAGGTCGCATAGCTTCCCTCCACTTCCTATTTCCACTCCTACATCCTGGAGATCTCCTGAAACATCTTCCATCACCTCGTCCATGACGAAGTTGAACAAGAATGGAGAGATGGGACACCCTTGTCGAACGTCACTAGTCGTTTCGAATACACTTGACAGTTCACCGTATATCCTCCCGCGACCATAGGTATGCTAGCACAATGCTCGCAACAGGTTGAAGAACTTCCCTGGCATACCCTTCCGGTGGAGAGCACTAAATAGTGCTGTCAGATCTACTGAGTCGAACGCGCCTTTCAAGTCGAGAAATACTACGATGGCAGGTCACCATGACTACTATAGTCACTCTGTGTGCCCGCTTGAAAATGGGTACAGCGAGTGAACCACCGCAGGATAAGGGATCACGCTCCTTGTTGCAAATATCGTGAAGCAAGAAGGTAAGTGATTTCATCAAAGCTTCTCCACACAGTTTGGGGGAATTTCGTCGGGACCGGCTGCTTTTACCTCCATCAGAAGACGAATATTCAACTGTACTTCCAATTCCGTTTGGGGAGGGGGTCAACAGACACCTCCCAAGGATTCACAGCTGCAGACGTCGGACTAAATACGTTGGCGTGTGGCCAGCTAAACTGATCTTTGAAGTGCTCTGCCCAATGGTCCGGCCTTTGTTGTTTACCATGGGTGAGCTCTATATTTCTATCGAACACAACTTCACTAACCGAAGTTCGCCGCCCACCAATGTCATGTATAGGCCTAAACAATTGTTCACTGTTACCTGAAACGGCCGCTACTTCTGTCTCTTCGGCTACCTTAACCCGCCAGTTTTCACCGTTATTCTTAAGGCTTATTCTCAAATGAGGATGCAAATGTCGGCGCATCTTATCTACTTCCTTGCAGTTACCGAGCTGGCGTTTGTTGTTCTGTTAGATCTAGTGACCCTTGCGAGATCCAGTGTCTCTGTTGAACGCTTAAACTAGGACCACAGGCGAAATCTGATGCCAAATGCAACGCCTGCTTGATTTCGTCCCAGCGCAGAGACAGAAGAGACAGGTTGAATAAAAGAGAGGTAACTCTGAACAGTAGCATACTTATCACTACCCACCCCACCTGCGGTCGGTGCAATGAGCAGCGCGGTTCTGATTATCCTGCGCGACGACCGATGCAGTATGGAATTATTTGTAGGCGTGTAAATCATGGAGATTGATGGAAGGGTGATGCTAAGGAGTCCAGCCACTAAGCAGGAGAACGATTAGGGTTCTCAACCAAAGTCATTGGTTCTGACAAGAACCTGACCGCAAGGCATCGGGATATAGCTGAGTGCAGTCTCGTTGTGACAGTTGAAGGCCAGGATCGACGGACAGAGAGATTTGGGGAAGCGGGAGAAGTTGAGTCATCAGCAATATCCACACCCTTCACCGACGGTTTAAGAATTCTAGGTTACGGAGGCTGAGCGTAAACAAAATGATGATCAAATAAGTTGCAGAGCATTATCCACTTTGCTTCCATTTGCTTGGATTTGACTCAGGACCCTTCCCTAACATCCGATGTGAAGTCGGTGTCCCATCGTCGGGCGGTTATTTTGCTACTGCTTCAACATTGCCACTAATTTGACTTTCGCTCTTCTAAATTTTGACCTTTGTCCGACTATCACTTTCTCAGACTAACCAGGTTTCTATCCAAAATTGTCGCACCTCTTTTTCTGTCTTCTTTTCTCTCAGAAGTGATAACCTGTGGAACAAAATCTGTTTTCCCACTCATTAGCGAATTACTTCCTTAAGACCAGAATCAATGAACCCTTTTATTGTACGCTTGACGGCGGAGTTTACCCTAACATTGTAAATCACTTTGCATCCTGGTTAAAAATGATTTTTCCAGAAAGCAAGGCATTTCAAAGATGAGATACAGATGTGGAAGAAAAGGATGAACACCATAGACTTCAGACATGTATTACGTCCAGCGCATCGAAAAACTCGTTACCGTTGGAAATGGGTTCTTCGATTCTGTCAGATTCACTACTTGTACATTACCACTCGTAGATCTACCAGCACTTCCGTTGTTCTCATCTTCGTTCATCATTGTTTTCCTTTTCGAACATGGTTTTGAGAGCACTTGATTCGCATTCAGATTTGGCAATCGAGACCTACTGGATATTCCTTAGAAGTGCAAAACGGGGGACTATTCCACGAGTTCCCGCAATTTTAATGCCGCAAAAAATATTCGGAAAAAAGTGGACAGGGAAATCTGTAAACTTTTAACTGGTAGGCAAATTAAGCCGAGACTGCCGAGATTGTCGCGTGGCGAAAGTACGCAAACTTGAGCAATGATTAAGAATTCTAAAGTAAAGTATTTTCCGAGTCATTCGAATGAAGTCACTGAGTTGGCAAACTACATATCACTGCGTCTCTTATGTAACCAACTATCTCTTAAACTTTGCGACAAATGTAAATCAATTAGCAACAACCGAAGTTACAGAATTAAACCATTTTACGTGTAACAATTCTCAGTATCTTCCGAAATAAAGTTTACAGATTTTCATATCATCCTACCAGCAATCAAAATATATGACAATTTTGAAAGCGGGTGAAACAAACCTACATATTCAGCCCGTTGCTTGGATCTCCCAACTGGCTGTCAAGTTCCTCACTTGGCAGTCCCCTGTAGACCGCGGCTCCCTTCCGGAAAAATGATGTATATTGTTATTTCATTAGTAAAGGAAGTGAAAAAAATACAAGATCTTTGATAAAGAATTGTTACCATACACCACGGGTTGCTATATCTGTCAATTCCAGTGTGCACACTGATCTGCCTACATATGAAAAGGCCTGAGAGGTAGCTGGATCATTCGACTATTCAGCACTTTCAACGTGATTGCAGAAAATAGCTAAAATCAATTTCGACCAAGCAAAGTTATCACACAAAAAATCCCAAACCCTCAGTTAATGTCGAGTTTTTGGAAGAAGCGTCCCGCCAGCTCCAATCGTTCTTTTGTGATCATTCATATAATTAGATAAACGAAGCTCCTGAAGTGCTGCTTACTTGGAATCACAGCTCAGGGAAGCAAGAAGAATTGTGAGTTCTGTTCCAATGAATAATACTTTATCCATCAATTCCCATTTCTTTATCTCAGATACGGAGACATAAGTTATCCGCGACAGTTTCTCTTCATCCGTTTAGAAAATTGCCGTAACGCATTTTGTACTTTGCAAAAATGCACCACAATTTTTCGATATAATGAGCAGACGAGCAAACTGGGCTTTTTATCCAATTACATGAGTTGCTGTCTGCACAATAGCAATGTATTAACTACAAATTCAGCTACAAACTGCAACGAATGTTGACATCAAGTTCACTTGTCAGCAAATCGACCAGAAACGGGAGGTGTTATGGTGCCAGAGTGCAGCTAAGTTTGCGAGGAAAGGCGGCGAGTTGCTTCCGTAAACGAAACTGACTTGATTCCCGTTCAGGTTACAGTTTCAGAAGTCATAAACCATGATTTTGTACTGACATGCTGCGGTCTTTGTCGCTACGGTGTAAGGTCAAATGCAAAAGAGTAAGCTGAAGAATCATATGAGAGGAGAAAGATTCCAAACGCAAGAACGCTACTCACTGTCTCTAGTTATAGCCAGAGATGACCTAATGTATCCCAGCCCGTTAATGAAACTAGACCCATATGAGTTAGCCCAATTCTTGTTACAGAACCGAATGACCACCTTTGAACCATCTTACAGCCATTAGCAGCCTGGAAGAACAGCACGTAATGAGGCAGGTATGCAACAGACCCAAACTCACTCCAGATGCACACTAGACCTTTGATCGATAGCCCAATTTCAAGCCGACGCCATAGATGTTTCAGATGGATAAGTGCCGATCGAACCCTCTAAATCCTTTCCTGACATTCCACAAACGCAACCAACAGATAAATCTACCGAGTCGCAAGTTTTCGTGGTGCCTACATCACAAAAAGGTTTAAATGATCCCCGCAGAAGGGATGCCTAAGACATTTGAGCGGGTGAAACTTCGCAGCTGTCTACGTAACAGGAGAGCTTATATTTAAAAATCCAAATCAGTCATTGATTCAAAGGTCTCATTCATAAGCTGCAACCGTAACCCAGAACGAAAGCGATGAACAGTGATGTACTTATCACTATTGATGGTGCTCGAAGCAATGGGCAGCGCCATCATGATTATCCGCGCGGTAGCCAACATAACACGGAATCTGTTTCGTTTGTATAAATCATTTCAAAAGGTGGGTGGGTACTTCTATTGAATCCAGCCATTAGTCAGGAAACCCTTCAGGATTCTCAGTTGAATTGTCTGGTTCAAACAAGAACCGGTTCACAATGTAGCAGGGAGTGGCTGAGTAGAAACCCACTGACTGGGTTAAATCATTCTTGCGATTGAGTTGCCAGCTCAAACCAAGCACAATCTGGAGAACCAGGAGACTGCTTCATCAGATGTTCATCCACTGACCCCCCAGCATGGATAAATCTTCACTTTGAGATAGGCTATCGTGTGTATGTCGTTAAGCCACGGGGAGCGCTAGCTATCATACCATGCAAGAATGCAGTGTCATTACAGCAACGTCGTTTAAGTAATGAGAAAAAAGTACGCTAAGTTTAAGCAGCAGGTTGCCTTCTGTAGGTCTGTTTGGACTATCGGGTTGGTGTCCACGAGATCACCCCATCCCAAATGAGGCTTGGAGACAACGCGTGACGTGGTTCAGTGTCGCAGTCAGTGGCCTTTTCGCGTTTGAAATTCGTCTTTTTCTATATATTTGCTCAGCTTACTAATTTGAAGTTGAAATCGTTCTATTTGACCCTTTTGAGTAGATGGTAACGTGAGGCAGCAAAGTGAGAGCACGTTGGTACAATGTTAACGGTTGTACAAACTGAACTGAAGTGAGCAACATGCATCGCTGGACGTTTGACGTCAAGTAGAAGTTGGCATATCTTTTCGGGACTAGGTACATGATATACGATCGGCGTCCAAGAGAACAGTGGTTTCATTTAAACCAATGAGAAGATTCGAACCAATCGGAGCACAACAACGAACAAATGGAGGCAAACATTTACAAGTGATTATCCCACCAATGAGTTATGTTGATTTATCATGATAGTCTAGTATCTCAAATAAATTTTGTTCTGATTAAGAAGGAAGTGGCCGAAAGCGACTGGATATAACGGAAAGCGAATAGCGAAGTACTAAGGGCAATCCATTTAATTCACTAAAGGTAGTGACCAGCTACTCAAACATACAACAATATGTATGGATAACGAGAACATGACACCAAGTCAGTGGATGAAGAAAGTCAGGTTGTGGCAATACTGTTTCGAAATATTTGCTAAATAATGCTTTAGTGGGATAAACATGTTCAAGAGATCTCGACGTGCTCTGTGATTATATTGCTCGCTATCTGGGATTTCCTATGAGTCTTGTCGTTTATCTAGCGGAGAAATATAGCCTGTGAACGTCCAGACACTTGACTGCACTCTGATAATGAAACATGCCGCGAAAAGGTGGTTTACAGTTTAATGACAAAGTAAATCATATCTATCGCACCAATGTATGCTAATTACCAAGAGTTTTAGTTGTACGCAAATAAGAGAGTCATACTACACCAGTGGAAGTATATACTGATTTGACTCATATTTTTTCACAAGCAACATACCGGAGACAGCACTGACTGCTAACCCGACCACGACGGCTGTCAGAAGACAAACTAGGGAATAATAGAGATAGGATAGTGAGTAAATGGACCAAGAGTTCGCCGATGGTGAACCAGTTGAGTTTGACGGTATCGAAATTGTGATGTTAGTAGTACAGTTTTCAACGGACAGAGGTAAGTTCGTCGTGAAGACCGGATTCAGGATAGATCCCACGCCCAATGCCAGACCAACGATGACACTGGACACGAAGGCGACCGCTGCACCCTACAAAAAAAATTAGCGGAATTCCAAACAGCCTGTTATGTTATCACTGGGATATGCATCTGTTAATTGTGCACTCCATAAATTTTGTAGTAATATTTCTATCTACAGAGAATGAGCGGATGAGCGCTACACTCATTTATTTCTCATCTGATTTACGTTCTCACAATTAGGCTCAGCGCTCTGTAAGTATCCTTCTTCATTCAAACTGAATATCGCTGTAAGAACGTAAAGTCATTTGCGATACCTTAAGATTCCACTTTCTGCGGTCTCAGGTAACCATAGTCTTAGTTCCACTAATGCACCGTACTGCATAGACTATAACGTGTTTTAATGCCTGCAATTCAGTCGAAAACAAGCAATAACGCAGCCACCATTAGTGACTTGCTTGGTATTCCACTTATCCGTTTGCTCATTTGTGTGATTGATGTTTTCAACTCCATTCCCAACCAGTCGGAGAACGCACTATGCAACGTCGAAATTCCTCATAGGATACAGTCAACATCATCCGACTGAAATCCTAACTCAAACACAGTCACATATTTATTACCGAAGTAACACAAATCTAGAAACAGAATAAAACATTTTGTTCGACTTTCACCATTGTTTTCTTTCGTCACTGGATTTATCAGATCACTGCGTTAGAAATTCATTAATGCGCTTTTTATCAAATTCATTCGCCCATCACTGGGTTCACACTATGGGGACTAGAATTCGTTCCACTTAGTAAGTATTTACGGCTCTATGTCCACGGGATGACCATCGAGTCACTATTCAAGCTTCCATAATTGTTACCACTTGTGCAGATCGACTCAGTTCAACGTATGAATTTTCGAATTCCGCACATCTAACCCCTCCCCCCGTCCAAGTGGGTTGACGACGTGTCCAATCGCGCTGAAAGTTTGATACATTCAGTGTTATACAACGAGCACACGGTAAGAAATGTGAAAATTGCATTATCCACCGGGTATTGGAATTTACGGAAACTCTTACCAAAATCGTTTATGAATTAACGAGAATGAAAAAATGTTTAATGCGAAGAAAATATGCATTTGAACATAACGTACAAGACAGCACAAACGACTGAGAAATCTGAAAGATCTACAGTCCTTTAAGGATACCTGTCATGAATCTAAATAAACTAATTTGTTCCGCAACAAATTATCAATTCTCCTGGACCGGGCACAATGGCTAAGGAATCATTGACAGACCCAAATATCTGACTAGCAACTGAATGAAGGATAAGTTCGTGGTCAGAAATTTCAACAGGCGGGGCTCTTCTGAAGTAGACCAAAGTGTACAGAATGAATGACACTCAATGAGAATCAATAATTATCGACTTTAGTGGATGGTGTACAATCGGTGTCACGCTATGGACAGAAATAAATTCGGCACCATCGTTTTTATGAAAAAAATGAGTCTTTCAAATAGAAATTATTATTTGCAACATGCTTTATGCTTAAAACGATGTAGTAAATGGATCTTACACAAGTAAATTCCAAAGACTTAACACCACTACTTACCATCTTCCTAAGGAAACAACTAGGTAAAATTTTCAAAAGCTACAGTCAGTCTTTGGGACATCCTTTGCAGAATATCAATGGAAAGAAGTTGTTTCCTGACATATAGGGTATAAAACGATTGCGCAAATGCTTCACTTTAGCTTAATTCCAGTTCCGCTCACTCTGTACACCCATTAATCTACCATAAACTTGTTTTTGTTTTGATGGCCGCCTCGCGGCATCGAACAGTAATGAAGAAGAAAATGTAAGAACGCAATCAGAAGGACATTTTGGATGCAAGGAAGTCATTGAATGTGATATTGAGCCGTAGCGCCTAGGATTTCCAATCACTGCACTGGATAATCCTAGGAACTCTAACTGGGTAGCTCAACAAGACCTACTGGGGACATATTCCACTGATAGAGGTTTTCACACCATTTCATCATGTCAGGAATTGACCATTTGGATGCATCCCTCAATAACTATTTGTGTGTGCAACGCGTGTCCAAAGTATTTCAACCCATTCGAATGCAACGTTTGTTAGATCGACTGAGCTCTGTGGGCTAACACCGTAAGCTTAACCTTACAAAAGCTAAAAAGACTTCCCACAATGTTCAAGTATTACTAAACAGAAACCGGCACACAAACATTGACAGTTTTCGGATATCTCTCCTCACCGGCTATGATTCTGAATCGCATAGCAGGGCCAATCTTACCCCTGGAGTGAAAACACTGTCTTTGATTTTTGAAGGGATATCGGGCCGATGCCATGGTCGTTTCAAACCGGTGAACGCTAATCATAATGTCCGTATAGGCATAAACTCTTTGTCTGATATACGACCAAATGATGAGACGCAACCACCAAAGTAGTGGAACTTAACTACTTCATCCAATACCAGTCATCAAAGAACAAAATCCAGCTTTAGCCCCATAGACACCTGCAAAAGCATTGAAAAACCGAATTTCAAAAGTAGTTGAACTAGTTGAAAAGACCAAAAAACAACGGCAACTACCATCAGCATACAATTACACATAAAGTTGTCCGATTTTTTAGGATCAGGCAGTTTACTGTTTTAGGAAATACCAATGACACTATTCTCATAAGAGGAAAGAACGATTTCAAAGAACTCTGTGATTACAAAATTATCGGAATAAAAGTTGAAAGACGACAAACGCAACGAACCCTACTTCTCACGGTAGAATCGGGTTCGGTCACTCGCATTCAACGATTGCAAGAGAGTAAGAAATTCGCCTGGCACTCATTTCGATGACAGATGGAGCCGGAGACTGCATCGAACGCTCCTTTAGGAACGAACAATATGAAGAACCTGGACCTATGGAATATGTACCTAGATAATAAAACCCATTGCGGAAACATATGCTAAAAAATCCAACGTGTCGGAAACCAGTTTGATTCCTGCCACTCTCAGGCGTTAGATAATCAGGGGAGGATAATTCTAACCGTCAATTGGGATGCGACACTTACGAAATTAATTTATCCGTGACCTTCGCATAAGCACCTACCGCTTTTGTTGACAATCGATAAAACCATCGAATTACACCAAACTCTTGAAACCGGCTTCTTTCCGCACGTAAACTGATGCTAAAACTTCATCACCATCCTTAGAAAAGAAAGCGGATAGCTCATCAGGACCACCGGCCTCGTCATTTCGGAAAACCTAGCTGGTTACCAACCTGAAATTGCCGTTGAAGATTATTAACCATTACTACTGTTTCATTGGCATTATCTGAACCTCCACTGCAGAAGTGGCCAACTGAGCTGCTTCTAGAAGCCATCTGCACGATGCTTCTTGAAGTGAACTAGAAAGCCGTGAGAACCCTTGGCCATCTTAATTACACACGGGTTTCGTGGGGCACTATCCTTAATCAGCCGGAAAAGATTGCAGTCATTTCCATTTCCCTATTCTCTACTGATCTGTCACGTCTCAGACTCCTGGTCAGCTGATGTCTCATGGATTTGCTCGCCCGTTGTATGTGGCATTATATGAAGCTTTAGTGGCGTCTGCCACCCGTTAAATTGCATTGTCTATTTGCCTTCTTTGGTGTTTTCGGATCCAGGAGATTCGGTCGCGGTGATAATCGCGTAGAAGACTACGAATGGAATTATCTTCTAAAAGCAGTCAGGCAGAGCAAGTGGTTTTTCCGGCGGTATGACCAAAGAACTAAGCGCATACGAGGCAAGGCGTGACATGATTCCGCAGGTTTAAACCACGATGACCGGAAACTGAGCCATGCCAAAGGTGACTACTAACAACGATGTGAACCGATCTCGGTTTCATGACAAACGACTGTGCATATGATAAATATTATTTGGTCAGAACAAACTTGAATGAGGAAAGCACTGTTGTCGTTTCAACGGGCTAAGACCTTCAATGGGTTTCCGATTTGACTTCCTGTTTCCCCAAACCACCAACCTTGAAATTACTAACAAAGACCCCAAGGTTCGTTGGAAGCACACTTTAAAGTAATCGCAACAAGTCCAGGCAGAACTCGTCCCAAGCTTCAATGAGGGCACACACGAACATCAGCTTTCCGGTAGTGCTGTGGACAGGCACGGAACCACTTTACCGAACTGCACACAAATGACCGTCGACTGGGAATCAGTCTAACTACAAACTCGGGTTGCGCGGTCATGGTAATCATAGTGCCAGCATGACCATAAGCATAAGAAACTAGATAGTCTGACAGACGAAGGGTGAAATGGGAGACCGGAATTGCATTTAAGCAACGAAAATCGATTCCATAAGTGCGGTCTTGTATAGGCGTTTCAGAGACCGAACATATTTTGAAAGTTCTCTAAGTTCTGGTTAGAGTGCATTGTTTCTCTATTTAGTGTATTGTGTGAACGTAAAAGGCAGCCAAGTAAAGTGAATATTTAGGCTCAACCAAGTAGTTTCATTTGGCCCCTATAGTCCCATTAACACTACGATCGGGCAATCTACCGAGTCAAAGTTATTTGTGATATCTCGTACTGTTGCTTCTCCGAGAAAATGGGAGTTAAGAGGATTTGTCACAGGTGTTTAGCTCAATAATATTGTATCGTCTAAAACAAACTAAGGAACTGACAACAATTCATACATGGGACATAGACAAAAATATCGAGCAACGCGTATCCCAACAAGAGTTTCGAACAAAAATTCAAAATGATCTGAAATGAAAAACGGTAGTATTTGAAAACGCAGGTAAAAGTGCACATTCAGTGATAAGCCTAAAGCACAATGCACCAAAGCTACCAAAAACTCTTCAAGGTCTACATAGATGTTAAAAAAGAACAGACGGTAAAATAAGAAAGAAAAACACATATCTACCAAGAAAACAATGACTCAAACCATGGTGCAAAGTTCTGTACGCCTCGTCCGATCAAACAGAAAACGCAGTGAGCACAAGGCTGCCGATGTGATTAGGCAAAAGTGCGTGACCAGCCGACGAAGTACGAGCGTAAAAGTAGCGGTATAGAACCCTACAATCTCCCGTCCCCCGGATGAAAATATGAAGAAGCTGTGTTTATATAAAATGTTACGAAGAAAGAAACAAACCAAAAATGCAACGACTTGGAATTTGTTCTCCAAAAGTAGACATGAATAGGATTTGCGATAAAAGGAGACTACACCCAATAGGAGTGGGTATGTTCTAGTGAGTGAATAACGAGGGAATTTGCTCAAGTCGTACTGCGGAAAAAACCTTTCTTGGGGAATCCTAATTAAAGCCCATGACCAAGGAGGCAATCCGGCGTTAACTTGACATACGAACGTGGCCGAAGCACCTACGAGGAAGATTCTACATGTGCGTTAAGTATGGACTCATTATCGTTTGTTTTCTCTACTACATGAACAAACCTTCCGCCGCCAATTGAAACCCTTTGCTGCATGCATATAATGAGTCAAACGGAACGCAATAGGATAATGTTTTCTACGTTAAAAGCTGTCCTGCTTAGAAATACAACAGATACCCGATGGGACGTAATTACTTCGTCCACCGTTGAGAAAAACTCCAAGTACTCCACTGCTACATCTTATTGGTAGAGGTTTATTGACTGATAAATTGCTTTTCTCCGACTTTGTTCGTCGGAGTGGCTTGCCTAAGAGCTAATTCGTCGTTTAGAACCCGGTATTCCCCAAGCAACCGATTCTTGAGACTGAACTTCGCCTGGTCTCTACACATCGACCTGTTAAGCATGCATGGATCTTCGGCTCTGAAAAGCAAACGCGTATAGCTAGCTGCGCTATGAAAACACGTATGCCATCACATCACGTCAAGATGCAGTCTTGCGATTACGTCAGCCGATGCACACAGCTCAACAGCGATAATTGATATGGATCGGAAATTTCTGTTAAAATCCGGTTTTTGTCAGGCATGCATGTATTTTTCCTCTAACGTATAAGACTACTGTAGATTGCAGAGATGGCGCTGTTGGCCATGGAGAGTTAACTGCATAACTATTCGAAAGAAACGTCTCGCGTAATAAGCGAAGCAATGTGATATGCAGCCTGAATTCGCACTGGATGAGGAAAGTGCCACGAAAACTAATCAGGAAGTCATTTGTGGAAAGACTCTGTGGAATCCTATCGTTTTTCCTCAGTTTGAAATTGTTATCGAATCATGTTCACTGAATGATTAATTTGTGGTAACAACAGGCATCTTGGACGGGTAGAACGTCCGTTGTTTTTTCATGACGTAAGTGGATAGCCGCGAGACTGTTATCAAACGCAGGCGGATACTTGGATTATAACTGACAACGAAAAATATGCATCTCTTCTGGGACTCTTGAAAAAACGTCCTCATTTCTACTTCACTGTGAAAACTGAGAGAAATGTCTAAACATTCCCGACAATTAAACTCATCAGAAGAACTGACGGATCGATTTCAAGGTCAGACAACCACGAGGAAACGTGGGTAGTGTAAGGATAATGGATTTTGATTCGGTTTATCCATCACCCTGGTCATAGGTACACACTTCTGCGGCGACATCGCGCCGATTACGTCAATGGATAGTCTGAGTGAAAATGCCGCTTGAGAAAGTCAATGGATAACACTAAACGAAATCAGCCAGAAGAATCGACCAGTGAGTGCTGATCGTTGAAGATCAATATAAGCGATATGATTTAGGTTAATAAACAAAATATTTGTTTGCTCGACTTGGTTTACCTCACTAGAATAAGTGGGAACTGAATAGAGTGTCAACTGTCGATTAAGAAGACCAAACTAGAGCAGACTTCTTTTTACGTTTTCTGCGTTACCCAACGGGTCGGACCATATATTTTGCAAATTACACCCAAACATTCTACGAATACGGTCTAGTTCGCACTCCTTTTAGCCGAATCAGAAGGATATGTGTGAACGAAATTGTCGACGATGAGTTCAGTCTGATGCCAACAGCGCCATAAAACAATGGGTATTGGGCGCGTTTATGGACAAGTACGCGATCATAAAACCTATGAAGTGGAATATTATAACAGCTAAGTTGTATTTTAAGTAAATCTTCCAATACTGTGAGTTTGAATCCGCTTTCAAGACAAAAATCTACGAAACACTGCATTCTCAGCTACAGAGTAGGCAGATAACCCAAGTGAAATTTGTCATCTGCTCACCATTGAATTGATACATGGCATAAGAATGCCCAATGTAAACACAGCCAGGATAGGGCCACCAATAGCACCGAAGAGGATGAAAGAAAACTGGAGCACACGGGGACTCAGGATGGCAAACAGGAAGGCCATTCCAACCGTGGCCAACCCAATAAATGCAGCTGTAAACAAAAAAACATGTTTAGATCACCGTTGAATGAACTCCTCATTTTCCATTGCTTAAATATTGCGAGAAAGTATAATAATGAACGGAGAACTATTGATACCGATAAAATAGTCCACCGGCACCGTGAGAAATTGTCCAAAGTGTTTGTTTCCCCAAATATATCTATCAATTTGACTCTGTTAAATTGGAAATAGCTAGGAGTGAAACCTGTGCAGGAACATTACAAGTTCCCATCACGTGACACAAGAAGTAGCAAAATACCTATTTCGAAAAACTACAACCAGAAGACCAACGAATTATTTTAGAATTATGTCCCGAAAAGCGGTCACGAGATCCTGTCACGTGACATACATGAAATTCCTTTTTCTTGCACATCTACCCAAATCATGTTTATTGATCCCGCAGTGGTTTTCGGACAACCCATCAGGAAGCAACTCTTCCTTCGGATTCCGTACTTCATGTCTCTTGGCTATGGCACAGTAAAGCTGCTTTCTTCCTATTAGCTGCAACAGAAAAATACTATAGATGATAATATCACAGGCTACATTCGTAAGATATACGAAAGTGGGAGTATGATGAACATAACTTTCGATCTTTTTGTATGATTTCTGTAATCTCCATGATTTAATCAGCCTTGTAAACTGGCTTCTTCTTCTTCTAACACCTTAGCAGTGATCATGGGTGAATAATATGAACGCCCAAATCCCAAACAAGTAAATCATTATTTTTATTGTGAATCATGTAATGTTAATAACACAGTGTTGTTGGTAGATTCGTCAACGTTTCGACTACGGTGGGTAGTCTTTCTCAAGACAAGTTTTACAACCAATTAACTGAGCGAACGTTCTCACATGCTAACGCATGTTCACTTGTTAGTGTGTGTGTGTGTGTGCGTGCATGTATACTTTGAACGGTGCCGGGTGAGAGATTAGTAGGCCTTCACGTCATGCGCCGCCATGGTGGTGAGGTTAACTAGCGTTGGCGAATCACATCTACCAACAACGCAGTGTTATTAACATTATATCATCCACAATAAAAAATAATACATGGCGCATCGATTCTTCGATGCACTCCTTACGTCATTCGGTCCTGAAATTTACAAGTAAATCTTTATATCACATTAGCTCCAGTACCTGAGTCAGATTTGTGGACTAGGTCTATACCGAATTATCGAGATAACAAAAGATCCCACACTGATGTCGAAGTTCCTAACATTGACAGGTTACATCTAAGCATCGGCAAATAACATGAATTTATTTACAGATTTCTAGCGTTCCAACCAATTGCAGGCTGCATTACCTACAGTTGGGAGCCAATGGCCTTGGGTCCCAAAGTAAATCCGCTGGAACACGAAAAATGAAGCCCTGATGTGATTTGAGAATTCCATAAATTTGGTGAGAAGAATGCTACGTGTTATCCTAGGTCTTGTGTTCAATTTTTCGACAGCTACCTTTTTTCGGGTATTTTGTCCACAAGAATGAATCAAATTCAAGATCAAAGGCTACTTTTAAGAATGCACTTTTCACGGGAAAACCTCAAGTCAGCCCCAAACTTGGAAGTGCCACATTCGAGTTTCGCTCGCATTAGACCTTGACACTGCTGAGCGGTACCGTGCCTTCCTTTGGAACTGTCGGGCAACGCTGGCTCCCACCTTTTTTATTACATGCACTGTGCGTGAACAGGCGAGAAGGGGCGCTCCCCTCACCAACACAAAGGCGCTGGAGTCGACTATACGGTAGTCCAGCGAATAAGGTCGTGGCGTTTGGGCGTGAAGGTCACAGGTTCAAATCTTACCATCGCCGGTCAACTTCCCCACTAAACAGCCATCTGTTGACCGCGGCCAACCAACTAAAAATGGCGTACCTCGTCATTCCATTGACAAAAGAACTAGGAAAAATAAAAGGTGAAAAAAGGAGGAACCGGCAATCACAACCCCGAACCTTGGAGTGGAACAGAACCCCATAAAGTCACACTGAGTCAGGTGTGGTAACCAGCCGGGTGATGGCAGACTGCTATCTATCAGTAAAGTGGTCGGTGGGTCTGAGATTTGAACCTCTTGTTTTTCTCGCCGTGACAGACTCTGAGTACATGATCGCCACTGGACGATAGTTAAGCATGCTGAACTGGTGATTCTGCCTAAAATGGACTGGAGTTGGTGGGTAATTAGTAACACATGCTTTCCAGATGGAAGGCCCGACCTCAGATTCCGGGTGCAACGGTAGATAAATAACAGTGATGAGCACCAGTGGGAGCGAAACCCAGGTCTGGTGCCTCTGAGAGTAAGGATGATCCGATGACCTAGAGTTTGTGCGTGGAACGTGCAGTCTGAAGGGCAGTCAGGCAAACGAATTGCATTAATTTCACACATCACTCCTTATATTCCAAATTATTAGGAAAGTCTTCGTTAACAATGGTCTAATAATAATCTTTGTTGATAGATAACAAATTTTCCAACTAAAGTGAGTTACAGGACCGAATGACGTAAGGAGTGTATCGAAAAATCGATGCGCCATGCACTGGTTTTTATTGTGAATGAATGCTAATAATGTTAATGATAAATCTACCAACAACGCTGTGTTAGTAACACTATGTCATTCGCAATTATAATGAATTCCAAATTGTATCAAACTGGACGTCAAAGTCAGTTGGATGCGCTACATTAACCTTTACTATGTTAACGAAAAAATAAAGCAACAAAGGGGTAGTAGAAATTTTCTCGATAGCCCATTGCAGCAGAAAAAATCCAGTTTTCATAGGAACAGCAAATGAATTTCCTTATCAAACTATTTTTGACTGTTTCAGAAGTCATGTAAGAAGACTAGATGAGAAATTTTATTTGCTTTTCTATCACCAAAACGAAATTATATGCGGAAATGGAAAATAATACTGTAGTAAAAGCATCACACTCTCGATTTCCGATGTGAATGAAGCAACATAACAATGCGTGATTCGTCCGTTTCACCTGACAGAATATTGACAAATTTCGGACATAATACCTAAGCGATTCCAAAATATCACAAACTCAACAGGAAATCGTTCCTCTTCAAAGGTGGTTTATATTTCAATCATCCAAACAATTATTAGCCTTGATGCACTGCTCCAGACAGAATGGCACAGAAGTCCTGACTCAGTTGAGATCTACATTTGAGAAAAAATCCATTATTTGATGAATCGTGAATTACAAATGGTGGATTATTATTGTCAGAACCAATGACTTTGGTTGAGAACCCTAATCGTTCTCCTGCTTAGTGGCTGGACTTCCTAGCAGTATCCGTCCATCAATCCCCACAAATAATTCCATACTGCATCGGTCGTCGCGCAGGATAATCAGGACC